>CM035411.1:45914286-46119286 GCA_020310875.1 Ceratopteris richardii
CTAATGCATATGCCAGACAACCAAAAAGATGCAGGTAAGCAATAGATGGCTTAGAACCATGCCAAGCCTCATATGGAGTGATAGATTGCAATGCTTTAGTGAGACATCTATTAAGTAAATATGCTGCACACATAATGGCCTCATGCTAGAAACTATGTGGTAAAGTTTGACTCTTGACCATACACCTCGCCATCTCCATGAGTGACCTGTTCTTCCATTCAACAACTCCATTCTGTTGAGTTGTATATGGCACTATACACTGATGTTTTATCCAACATTCAGCCAAAAATGCATTAAAGTTAGAAGAAATATATTCCCTCCTTCAATGAGAATGGAGGGTGCCCATTTTACATGCTGACAGATTTTCAGCCAAAACCAAAAACTATTTGAAGCACATAAACACTTTGGACTTTGCTTTCAATGGATATACCCATGCATGCCTAGAAAAATCATCAATGAAAATCATGAAGTAAATATAGTTTCCAAAAGAAGGTGTCTACATAGGGCCACAAACATCTATATGTACAAGCTACAATTTTTGAGTTGCTCAAACTGAACCATCTTTTTGGAAGGATGAATGCTAGATTTCACCCAAAATACAGCCTTCACAAACATGTTTACCGGGTGCCTCAAGTTTGGGAAAAGAGGATAACATTTCAGATTTCTGCAGGCATAGCAAACAAGCAAAATTCAGATGACCAAAGCGTGTATGCCAAAGCTTTGCATCTGCCATAGCTTGAGAATCATGTACTGCACATAAGTCACCTCTTGGATATTCTCTTTCATGTTGTTCAATGGTTGGGCCCGCTTTTATTCATGCTTGATATGCTTCAATCCACATGGCTAACTCTTCTGGCATTGGATCGGCCAAACTGATCCTGCCTCTTGTTTTTTATGCCTTTCTGTATCCTTGTTAGGGTTTCCTTCAAGCTCTTTTTTTTCCTCTTGGCTTTGTTTATTGTTCTCGTTCTCCAACTTTTGTTGCAGTCTCTTATCTTTTATCTTTTCTCTACGATTCTTCCATCTTTGGGTTCGTTTACTTTTAGCACTCTTCTCAGACTCTTTAGAATCTACAATTACTTGAGGTGTGGGTGTGTTCAATTCTTTGTCGGGGTGATCATTTTCTTTGGGTTCATCTAGGGTCTCTCTAGCTTTTGCCCTCATTATCGCTTTCAATGGCACAGTGTACTCCTTATCACTCCCTGATGACTCTATCACTTTTATCACATTGATCTGCACATTAGGATTGACTTTTTTGGGATTCTTGGTACAATCTCTAAAAAGATGTTCTTTACCACAATCACTAGTAACCCTCTCAAACTCTCTGAGGTGGTGGTGGGTTAGGTAATGTACACTCTCTAATAAAGTGATCACCTCTGCATCTATAACATGGTCCTCTAGGGGCAGGTGGTCTACTCATTGGCCATGTTGGTATGGGTGCTCTAGGAGCAGTGTACATTGGTGACACATAGTCGTGATCATATTCGTAGGAGCTATCATAACCTTCAGAACCATATGTATATGGTTCATAAGATTGTCCGTACTTAGCCATAGTGTTCTCATATGTGGAATAATTTCCTTGACTAAGGTCATAAGATGGTCGTAAGTCTCAATACTAGTCAATGGGTTGGCTAGTACTATTGCTCTTTCAAGATTCTCTTCAAATTGAGGGATTTTCACTGGGACAATATTATGAGGGTAAGGTGGTTGTTGTCCTAGCACTAGTTGAGGTTGATTGTATCCTTGATATGCATATGGTTGTGGTGCAGGTGATTGCTGCTAGTATGGGGGTATCTATAGGCTTATCTTCCTTGATCTCTCGAGGGGTATCCGTAAGTCCTAAATGGTGGTTGTGCAGGTCTTGGTTGTCGATTGTAAGGAGAATTCTCCATACTGTGATTTGTGTACCTTTGCTCTATGCTATAGTAATAAGTTGGGCTCTAGGCAGGTGGTCTATTATAGGCATGAGGAGGTGGTGGGATTACTCCCCTATTGCACATGTGAGAAGGGTGGTCACCTCCACAGAGAATGCATCTCCTGAGCATAGGCACTCTCATAGGATTGTTGGGATAATTCCTTTGTCTTTGGACATTCAATTTCTTTGCCACTAACTCAGCTATCTCTTCTACATTATTCCTCCGATTTGAAGTACTGATGACACTATCCTCACTCTTAACACTGCCTTGAGGTATTTTTAAGTCTTCTGCCAGAGTGTCCTCTAGGTCTATACACTCCGTCATACATTCTTGCAAACTTTGGACTCTCTTCACGTATACTAATGATCTCAATGACCCATTCACTAATCTTTCCAACAATAATGAGACCATTTTGTTTTGAGTGGGCCTCTCTTCTATAGGACATCTATCCCCATACTGCTTGAATCGTCTTGCTGCTAATCTCATTGATTCCGTAGGTGCCTGTTTGAAACTATGGATTAATGATGAAGAGTTTTTTATTCCAATCTTGGTGAATTCTTCAATCAATTCCTAATATACTTGTTCCATGTTTTGAAAATTATTAGGATCTAAAGGTTGGAACCATGCTAAAGCCGTATCAGCGACTTGAATGGGTCTCAGTCTTCTTCCAGGTTCAGGTGGTCTTGGCATTACTCGGTAAACTGGTCGTCCTATTGGTATGGCTACTTCTCTTTCTACTGGTGGTCTCTCATGAACAAGGATTCTATTTCTTAGTTCTGCATTTGTAGGAGAGGTCGATAGTTAGGATTATTACCAGGTGTAGCAAACTGAACTTGGGGTCTAACTGGAATGCTCTGTTGTTGTGTCTATCCTAAATGCTGATAAGATGAATGTAGGTGAGTGTCGTGGGGGTTTTGAGAAGTAGTGGCTTGATCTCTAGGTGGGAATACAACAATGTTCATCCTAGCTCTCTCCAATTCAGTCAAGGGCCAGTATCTTCTCTGATTCTTCTCCAAATACGTAATATGAGTAGGGTTTTTGAGATATTGTAACTCATAAATGGTGGGTGGATTGGTCACTTCTTCCCATAATGAGAAGATTCGGTTCTAAGCAAATGCTCCATTCCATTCACCAAATAGACATCCATTAAGGAGTCATCTTGGGGAATTATGTCCGCTCTCCAAACCCTAATTACAATGGACTTCCCTCTAGGGGTTGACACCTGCTCTTCTCATTCCTCCTCGTTAGGGTGTTGGCCATTATCTTCCTCCCTTTGCTCATTGATGCTCTCTGGGTGTTCAAGTGATTGTATACATAAAAATTCCCCTTTTATCAATGTAGAATCCTTCCACATACTTGACTGCTATTCTAGGCACTACATGAGCATCTCTAGCTTTCCTAAGCCTTGCCACTGATCTGTTTAATCCATCTATGTAGATGGGTAAGTCATGTTGATTGGTGCTCACATATTCTAAAGAGGTTTGGTACTCCCCCTCAATGATAAACATTAAGCCGGCTATTGGTACATAAATATGCATGTATTTTGAGGCCATAATGGTTTCCTCTTTAGACTCACTCGAGGTTTTGAAATAATGGGAATGAATACTCGGCTCGGCTACACTTCCTATAGATGAGACTACACTTCTTCGGTTTCCTAGGATTCTTCCCGATCTCAAGTTCATTCACTAAGAGCTCTAATTGAGTTTAGACATCCCTGGGCTCCCAGTGCTTTCCTTAAAATCTTTAGATATGTATGTATTTTGTCTTAATTTGGAATCTCCTAGATGAGGTATCACTGAAGTTCTCTGGCATGATATTGGATACTTGGTCAGTCAAGGACACTCGACACTTAGTAGGTATCACAACACTTCAAGAGTAAATGAAACACGACACCTGATAAGTATCGTGACACTTAATGTCAATGATACTCGATACTTGGTGAGATGTCGCAACACTTGATGTCAAATGACACACAGTACTTGGTCCGTCAATGACACTTGACACTTCTCAAATATCGTGACACTTGATCAGCGACAGATGTTGTGACACTTCATAGGAGATATCACGGCACTTCAAAGTAGCAAATATCGTGACACTTGAATGTCCAGATGACACTTGACACTTGTTGAGTACCACAACACTTGAAAAGAAATAGATATCATGACACTTCCAAGTAGTAGATATGGCGACACTTCAAAGTAGCAGATGTCGCAACACTTCAAAGTATCAGATATCACGACACTTCAAAGTAGCAGATATCACAACACTTCAAAGTAGTAGATATCGTGACACTTCATCTATCTAGGTATCATGACACTCAACCTAGGGAGGTCAAGACACTTGAATATCATGACACTCAACCCTGGAAGGTCACGAAACTTGAATTTTTCCACACAAAAGCAAGTATTTTGCCAACCCAAATTAATGTGTGTAATATTAGTGCTTATCTCCCCTTCTCTAAGTGTCTGAATCACAAAAATCTATACCCCGACCCTTGATATCTTCCTGAAGACACCTATCGCAGGTTTTTTTCCTCTCTCCTTTGATTAAAATTAAAGTTTTAGAGCAAGGACCTGATAGGCTCACCTCCCAAGCTGCCCTCAAGCTCTCTTCAACACTCACTTGCTCTGTTTAGCCCCATACACCATGATCCAACTCTCGTGACACTTGTAGTCTGGGCTCTCATGACACTTGCGACAAGACAAGTGATTTGAAAATGACTTATTTTTTGGTTTTTATGGCTCTGAAAGGTACCAAAACTGAAAAGGCTCAAAGAAAATATCTTGAAGATTTCCTAACCCAACTCTCTTACTTCCTCCTACCTGCCCTAACTTCTCCCTCTAGCTCACTTTCCTAAACTAAGCTAAGGAATCACTACACACACTCCAAAGGTGAGAAGTAGTAAGTGCGGATGAAAGTGACTTACCAAAGAAGAGAAATTCACAACTCCTCTACTCACTTCAATGCTAAGAGCTTTCACCATCACACAAATGCCTCGGTTTGATTCAACTCTCCCCGGCAATGGCACCAAAAAATGTGTGTACCTAAGTATCGACTTAGGGGCTTGAGGAGAAAGAGACTATACCTGAATCCCCTACAAGTCCATATAGTGGGGATTCATGCTTTAATTATCGATCCAAGGAGTATCAAAACCTATCCGGCCTTCAATTTTCAATCACCCCCACCTTCTTTAAATATAAGCAACCTTCAAACGCCCCAACCTTTAATGTCATTCTGAGCTGATGTTCTTGATCTAGCTTCTAAGCTTTGTCTTCAAATCATGACGACAATGTGCCCCCTCATTTAGGTTTTGCAAGCACACACATCCATACGTTAGGCACACACATGCACAAATATTAATCATCCATGCATATACATTTATATACATGTGCACATAATACATGTTCACATGCATGAAAATGAGGGAATGCTTATGTTGCACAATATGCCAATAAACGCACTCACATTAGTACTCATGAAAGCATATACATGCATACATATAAAGACATGGCATAACATCTTATGCACACATGCACTAAAACACACACGCTTCTACATATAGACACTCCCATTTGTGTAGAATCACACACACATAAGCAAATACATTTTCATGCATCAATAAACATTCTTATAAATGAGTGATATATGGAAAGATCTCACCAATTGACACTTTCAAGTGGCATTCAAGATAGGCCTTCAATTTTCGATCACCCCCACCTGCTTTAAATATAAGAAACCTTCAAATGCCCCAACCTTTAATGTCATTTTGAGCTGATGTTCTTGATCTAGCTTCTAAGCTTTGTCTTCAAATCATGACGACAACGTGCCATTATTCCTCACATTCACGCTTGCAGAATTGCTAAGGATAATTGGGATACACTTACCACATTGTACCAGGCTAGGAATGAGGCTCGTGTTGCTTACCTCCGAAAACAATTGGAGAGTGAGCATATGAATGAAGTGTTGATATATTTAGGTAGTGATGTGTGTGAACACTCTAGGACCGCCGGGGCACTTTTTTCCCTCTTTAGGAGGTTTTTTTCCCCCGGCTTGTATATACGCCTATTGCCCTAATGGGCTACTTATCTTTGTACATTCACTAGTAATACATTCAGTCTTGTGTGTTGTGCTCCAAGCTTCTTCTTCTTCCTTGTGCTGTTTGCGTGCTTCCGCAGACGTCTATCTCCAACAATTGGTATCAGAGCAGGTCGTCGCTTCTTCTAGGGCGCCGTCGACACTCCTCCGTTTGCAGTCTCAGATTCGCATGAAATTTGGTGAGCATACTCAAGGTGTTTCCGAGATCAAAACAGCTTCGCCTTGTGGTGCCGAAATCGCGATCTGAGCTCGTTTCGACCTTCGAACGCACTATCGCAGTGCTTGTGCAGGCTATTTTGTCCTTTTGTGCCAAAGGTATATACCAGTTTCTGTTCGCTAGTTTAAGCATCTCGAAGTCTGCTACAGGTCTAGCAAAACTCGTCTGGGCAGTTCTGTTCAACTTTTTGAGATACAGTCAATTTTCTGCATCAAGGTATTTTAGTCACCGGCCATGGCTGAAAGCAGTGATGTATTCCGTATGTTGGCTGTTGAGGATAAGTTGGATGGTACCAACTACCCATTATGGGCTTATATGATGCGACATGTACTGGTTGCAAAAGGATTGTGGAACATTGTGCAGGGTGTTGAAAGACGTCCTGTTACACCTCTAACAACAGGTACTGCAAATACAGGTGTTGGAGCTGATGAAGATGGTGTCGAAGATGATATTCCGCAGATTCCTGTTCGTGCTGCTGTTTCTGTTGCACCTACTGCAGAGCAGATTCGTTGGCATGGCAGAGATGCCCAGGCACATGCATTGATAGCCTTGTCTGTCAAACGTGCCATTATTCCTCACATTCGCTCTTGCAGAACAGCAAACGATGCTTGGGATACACTTACCACTTTGTACCAGGCTAGGAATGAGGCTCGTGTTGCTTACCTCCGAAAACAGTTGGAGAGTGAGCACATGAATGAAGGTGATTCTATGGACAGTTTTCTTACAAAGATCAAAGACCTGAAGGAACAATTGATTTCTGCTGATGAGGTTATACCAGATAGCTCACTTGTGCAGACCGTTCTGAATGGTCTTCCTGATTCATATCAGAGTTTTGCCTCTACTCTTCGGTTGATGATGAAAGACAATCCGAATGCCTTGTCATTTGAGGAATTAGTCTCTGTTCTGTTGCAGGAAGATCAGTCCAGGCAGAACAGGTCCATTATGCGTGTTGCAGATCAAGCTTTCCTGGCTAGTCAGAAGGGCAAAGGAAAATGAAGCTCTTCTACTAGTAAGCAGAAATCTGCAAATGCTGCACAATCGAAGAACCAGGATAAAGATGAGAAGAAATCAGAAAAGCAGAAATTGTTCTGCAAGTACTGTAAAGGAAATGATCATATTATAAAGAACTGTCCAAAACTGGCTGCTAAAGAGGCAAAGAAGAAAGAGGCTGGAATGGTTGTTGCAGAGGCCTCTACACCAAAAACAGAGTCTGCAAATCTTGTGCAGGAAGAAGAATGGGCGTTTACTACTGTCTGCAGTTTTGACCCATCTTCTCATGATCAGTGCATGTCTGCAGTAGACTCAGATGTTTGGTACTTTGACAGTGGGGAGACCAAACATATTACCTCGCAGCGCAGTTTCTTCTCTTCACTCGAGCCTGCCCCTACAGGGAATACTGTCACATGCGCCAATAACTCCTCTTATCCTGTTATGGGAGTTGGTAAGATCATTCTGACTACTGCTGATGGTAGTTCTTTCACTTTGTCAGATGCTTTATTTGTGCCAGGGATCAAAAAGAATCTGTTATCAGTTTCTGCATTAGCCAAGATTGGCTTGGTTGTGAAATTTGTTGATGACAGGTGTACAGTCCATGATCTCTCAAATGGCGATGTGATTATTGCTTCTGGCATTTTATGTCGTGGGCTATATAAGCTCATAGACTATGAAAGATCTGTGAATGATTCGGCATGTGCAGTTCATGATTCTCAGGCTATGTTAGATGCAAAGCTTTGGCATGCACGCTTTGGTCATCTGAATTTTGCTAGTTTGTTACGCCTGCAGAAATCTGAAATGGTGTCCTCTTTGCCCAAACTTGAGGCACCTGGAAAACATGTTTGCGAAGGCTGTATTTTAGGCAAAATGCAGCGTTCTTCCTTTCCCAAAGATGGTTCAGTTCGGGCTACACAGAAATTGCAGCTTGTACATAGTGATGTCTGTGGTCCTATGCAGACACCCTCTTTTGGAAATTACCTTTACTTCGTGACTTTCATTGATGATTTTTCCAGGCATGCATGGGTATATCCACTCAAAGCAAAGTCCGAAGTGTTCATGTGCTTCAAACAGTTTTTGGTTTTGGCTGAAAATCTGTCAGCATGTAAAATGGGCACCCTCCGTTCTGATCGAGGGGGGGAATATATGTCTTCAGATTTTAATGCATTTCTGGCTGAACGTGGGATAAAACACCAGTGTACAGTGCCGTATACACCTCAACAGAATGGAGTTGCTGAACGAAAGAACAGGTCACTCATGGAGATGGCGAGGTGCATGGTCAAAAGTTAGGCTTTACCACATAGTTTCTGGCTTGAGGCTGTCATGTGTGCAGCATATGTACTGAACAGGTGTCCCACTAAAGCGTTGCAGTCTATCACTCCATATGAGGCTTGGCATGACCGCAAGCCATCTGTTGCTCATCTGCGTGTTTTTGGTTGTTTGGCATATGCATTAGTGCCTGCACAACATCGCAGAAAATTGGATGATAAGGCAGTAAAATGTATTTTTGTTGGGTATAGTTCTGAAAGTAAAGGCTATCGTTTGTATCATCCACAGACTAAACGCATTCTGGTTAGCCATGATGTTGTCTTTGTGGAAGATGCTATTCAGCCATTGCTTTCATGTACTAAGGAGACATCTGTTAGCTCCAAAGACATGTATGATACTTTGATGCCTCTTTTTACAGGTGGACAGGCTAGTGCTGGTCCTAATGAGGCAACTTCTCAGCCTTTGCAGGTTTCATATGATGATGCAGATCATTCCATTTCTGATGCAGATTTACATGATGCACTTGTTGATGAGAGAGCTGATATTGAGCAGGCAAAAACTATGCCAAAATGGCTGGTGCAGACTTTGCGTGACAGCAAATTAGATGCACCTTTGTCATATCGTACTCGTTCAGGCTCTCATAGTGCCTCCTTTGCATCAGATTGCTATGCTATGGCTGCATCTAATCTCTTTGATGAGAATGAGCCTGTTTCTTTTGATGAAGCACAAAATTCAGAAAATTGGATGGCTGCTATGCAATTTGAATATGATGCTATAATGAAGAATGGTACATGGTCTTTATGTGACTTGCCTCCTGGCAAGAAGGCCATTGGCACTAAGTGGATATACAAGCTGAAGCGTAAACCTGGTGGTACAGTTGACAGGTATAAGGCTAGGCTTGTTGCAAAGGGTTATGCACAGGAAAGAGGCATTGATTTTGATGAGACCTTTGCACCTACATGCCGTATGACTACTGTTCGCAGCATTTGTGCACTTGCAGCCCATCATGGTTGGAATGTACATCAGTTGGACATTAAAACAGCATTTCTGAATGGTGACTTGCATGAAGAAGTGTATGTTTTTCAGCCCCGTGGCTTTGTGCAGAAAGGGCATGAAAACCAGGTTTGCAGGTTAAAGAAGGCATTATATGGTTTAAAGCAAGCACCACGTGCTTGGTATGAGAAGATACATGCCTATCTGATTGCACATGGTTTTGAGAATAGTCCAACTGAAAGCACCTTATATGTTAAGCGTGCTAATGATGTGCTTCTGATCATTGTTGTCTATGTTGATGACATGCTGCTCACTAGTCCTATTGAGACACATATTGCTGATTTTAAGGCTGATTTGCATGCCTCATTTGAGATGTCTGATTTGGGGCATTTGCATCACTATTTGGGCATTCAGTTTATGCATGTTGATGGTGGAATGGCTTTGTGTCAAACGAAATATATTGACACATTATTGCAGCGTTTTGGCCTTGAAGACTGTAAGCCTATTGCCACTCCTATGGAGACAGGTTTACGATTGAGTCTTCATGATGCTGGAGATGCATTTGATGCTGTTCTCTATCAGCAGGCTGTTGGATGCTTGATTTACTTATGCATTACTCGGCCAGATATTCAGTTTGCTGTCTCACAGATGAGCAGGTTTATGCATTGCCCAGGAGTCACGCATTGGAAAGCGGTTAAGCGCATCTTTCGCTACTTGAGTGGTACTCGGCTACTTGGGTTGTTTTATCCCAAGGGGGGATCACTACCGCCAGATTTGCATGCTTTTTCTGACTCAGATTGGGCTGGTTGCTATGACACTCGTGTGTCCACCAGTGGTTTTTGCTTCATGCTTGGTACCTCATGTATATCTTGGTTGAGCAAGAAGCAGCCTACTGTGGCCACTTCTAGTTGTGAGGCTAAGTATAGGGCAGCTTTCACGGCGACTGTTGAGTGTGTGTGGCTCAGACGCCTTATGGCTGATTTGGGTGTTGGCCAGTCTTGTGCCACCACCATCTTCACTGACAGTCAGAGCGCATTGGCAGTTGCGAGGAACCTTGTGTTCCATGCTCGCACTAAGCACATTGAGGTGCATTATCACTATGTCAGGGAGAGGTTCTCTGCTGGGGAGATCAGCTTGGCATATGTGCCCACGCAGGAGAACATTGCAGACCTTTTCACGAAGGCTCTGCCTAGGGAGAAGTTTGAAGCTTTCCGCAAAGCTTTGGGCTTACTTCCTTTTGTGGAGTGATTTCCACATAGCTTGGCACTTCCTTATACATGAGTGCCAGCTCCTTGTTCACCGCATCACTCCCAGGGGGGATTTGTTGATATATTTAGGTAGTGATGTGTGTGAACACTCTAGGACCGCCGGGGCACTTTTTTCCCTCTTTAGGAGGTTTTTTTCCCCCGGCTTGTATATACGCCTATTGCCCTAATGGGCTACTTATCTTTGTACATTCACTAGTAATACATTTAGTCTTGTGTGTTGTGCTCCAAGCTTCTTCTTCTTCCTTGTGCTGTTTGCGTGCTTCCGCAGACGTCTATCTCCAACATGAAGGTGATTCTATGCACAATTTTCTAACAGAGATCAAAGATTTCAAGGAACAATTAATTTCTATTGATGAAGTCTTGCGTGATAGTTCACTTGTGCAGATTGTTCTTAATGGTCTTCCCGATTCATACTAGATTTTTGCTTCTACTCTTTGTTTGATGATGAAAGGCAATCCAAATGCCTTATCATTTGAGGATTTAGTATGTTCTATTGCAGAAAGGCTAGTCTAAGCAGAACAGGTGCATTATGCATGTTGCAAATCAAGCTTTCTTGGCTAGTTAGAAGGACAAAGGTAAATGGATCTCTTCTACTAGTAAGCAAAAATCTGCTAATTTTGCGCAATCAAAGAAGAATGACAAAGATGACAAGAAAACAGAAAAGCAAAAAAAATTTTGCAAGTACTATAAAGCAAATGATCATGTCATAAAGAATTGTCCAAAACTCGTTGCAAAAGAGACAAAGAAAAAAGAGGTTGGAATGGTTGTTGTAGAGGCCTCTACACTGAAAACATTGTCTGTTAATCTTGTGTAGAATGAAGAATGGGCGTTTACTACAGTTTGCAATTTTGACCCATCTTCTCATGAGCAGTGTATCTCTACAGTAGACTCAAATGTTTGGTGCTTTGATAGTGGGGCAACCAAACATATTACCTCATAGCGTAGTTTCTTCACTTCACTTGAGCCTACCCCCACAGGGAATACTATCACATGCACCAACAACTCCTCTTATCCTATCATGGGACTTGGTAAGATCATTGTGACTACTGCTGATGGTAGTTCTTTTACATTGTCGGATGCTTTATTTGTGATAGGGATCAAGAAAAATTTGTTATCAATTTTTTCATTAGCCAAGATTAGCTTGGTTGTGAAATTTGTTGATGCAGATGTATAGTTCATGATCTATAAAATGGTGATGTGACTGTTGCTTCTGGCATCTTATGTCGTGGGTTGTATAAGCTCATATATTTGAAAAATATGTGAATGATTCAGCATGTGCAGTACATGATTCTCAGGCTATGTCAGATGTTAAACTTTGGCATGCATGCTTTGGTCATTTGATTTGCTAGTTTGCTACACCTGCAAAAATATGAAATGGTGTCCTCTTTGCCAAAACTTGAGGCACCCAATAAACATGTATGTGAAGGCTATATTTTGGGCAAAATGCAGCATTCCTCCTTTCCAAAAGATGGTTATGTTCGAGCTACTTAGAAATTGTAGCTTGTTCATAACGATGCCTGTGGTCCTATGCGTCTAGACACCCTCTTTGGAAACTATCTTTACTTCGTGATTTTCACTGACGATTTTTCTAGGCATGCATGGGTATATCGATTGAAAGCAAAGTCCAAAGTGTTTATGTGCTTCAAACAGTTTTTGGTTTTGGCAAAAAAATTGTTAGCATGTAAAATGGGCACCCTTTGTTTTGATCGAGGGGGAGAATATATGTCTCCTGACTTTAATGCATTTCTCGCTGAACGTGGGATAAAACATCAATGTACAGTGCCATATACTCCTCAATAGAATGGATTTCCTACACGGAAGAACACTTCACTCATGGAGATGGCGAGGTGTATGGTCAAGAGTCAGGCTTTACCACATAGTTTCTAGCTTGAGGTTGTTATGTGTGCAGCATATGTACTTAACAAGTTTCCCACTAAAGCATTGCAGTCTATCACTCCATATGAGGCTTGGCATGGTCGAAAACCATCTGTTGCTCATCTGTTTGTTTTTGGTTGTCTGGTGTATGCATCAGTGCCTGAACAACTGTTGGAACAAATCAACTACAAGCCTAAGTATTGGCTTGGGTCTCACAAAAATAGTTAGAAGAACTCTTGAATTGAAGTCTATGCATGAGCTCATGTGAGAACTCACTCTTGTAATTTTTTAAGACTTTACTTGATGTAAAAGTAAAGGAATCTAAAAGTGGTTGAGTCCACTTGACAAAAATAGAGAGAGAAGCCACGAATTCATGATTTGGTGGTTGGAGAATCAATCAATCTCTAAAAGTTAGGAGATCACTTTTAGGTGTGCAAGATTCAAATTCAAATCTTGGCTCCAAAACTCCCTATAAATACATGGTAGATTAATCGCACTTTTTAGGCATGGATCAGTTGAGCTTTATGCCGTATCAAAGTGTGGACTCAAGGCACACATTTGTATTTGTAAGTCCTTTGTATTCTACAATCATTATACTTTCAAATCTATGAACATTCAAGTCCATATCTTCATGTCATTGTGAGTCTACTGTTCACTGCTATACCTTTCACATTTTGTAGTCAGATTGCAAAAATCGTTTCTCCGCTTGTAGTGCATCTTTTTTTATGATTTAAGCTGCAAACGTTTTTTCTCTAAGTCTACTATAAGCACACAAATTTTCACTGCTATTGGAGTTTTCAATCCTCAGTTATGTTCATTTGATGTCAACCCTATCTGTTCATTTTCACTCCTCTGTCAGATACCCGTTTTTTTTCACTCATTTTGTCAGAGTTGTTTCTCAGTGTGTACTTGACCAAATTCAGTGATTTAAAGCTTGTTGGATTCAGCATACTGTCTAGTATAAGATAAAAAGTCATAGTCATTGAATTCTTGAATCTTGAGTTATTCTCATTTTACTTCTCACTAGTCCGAGTACTGTTGCAGCCCGTGAAAATTGGGATGATGTCATAACTTGTTAAACTTCATTCTCATTGTGTGATTCACTATTTCTGATGCAATTAGTCTTGAAAGTTAGCTCTCTAATTTAATTAGAGTTCCCCAAAAGGAATTAAGATAATTGCTTCTGTGCTCAGAGAATTATTCAAAACACTGGACAGGTGTATGAATCAAAATAGCAAGTTTTTCACCTCTGATTTAATTCCAGCTCATCTGTTTTGATCTATCTTTTTGAGATTGATCTTCCAAGGTAAATAGGGTTTCCAACAATCCATTGGCAAGCTAAAAGGGCCCACCACATACTCGTGGAGTTCATTTGGCTGGTGTAGATCAAGGATTTTGCAGCACCACTTCATCTTGAAGCACATATCTATCCATCTCTTCACAGTGGTATCAGAGCAAAGATGGTAGATGGATTTCCTTTATCAATTGACAAATTGGATAGAGGTAATAACTCAACTTGGTCATTAAGGATGGAAGCTTACCTCCAAGGTAGAAGTTTATATGGTTATGTGGCTGGAGATGAAGTTATGCCAAGTTTCAAGAACAAAAGTCAACCAACACAAGAGGAGCAAGAAAGATTGAGCACATGGTGCTCCAAGGATGCACTTGCAAGGTCTTATCTCCTCAACTCTATCTCAAATTTTTTGTTGCCTCACATTAGAAGTTGTAAGACATATCAGGAAGTGTGGGATGCACTTGAAGCCTTCTTCTCTTCAAGTACCAAATCTAGGAAGCATCAACTACGGCTAGATTTCACAACTCTCAAGAAAGCTCCCAAAAAAATGTGACTAATTTTGTCACAAAGCTCAAGGACATAGCAGATCAGTTGGGAAGCATTGGAGAGGTAATAGATGAAGAACAAATTGTAAGGCAGTTCATCAATGGATTGAAAGCAAATGACAAGTGGGAAGCATTCACCACAGTATGGATTTGTACATGGACATGCATGTACCTGATTTCAATACACTCATTGGACAATTACTCACTCAAGAGGCAAAGCTTATCAGAAATGGAGAAAGCTCTAAAGGTAATCAATCTTCAGCTTTATATATTGATAAAAGCAAGTCCAAAAAAACAAAGGAAAGTCAAAGATAGTGGATGATGAAGTAGGAACATATCAAGCTAACTATGCAGGTAGAGGAAGGCATGGCAGAGGTAGAGGAAGAGGAGGTAGACAAGGTAGGGGGAGATCCCAAGACTCCAACCCATGTTCTATTTGTGGATTAACTAATCATACAGCTGAAAATTGCTTTAGGAATTCCAGGAATCAGAGGCAGAGGATACAATAGAGGAAGTTATGGCTACTCAAGAGGAAGGTTCAACAATTATCATGGCAACTACAACAACTACAATCATTAAAACTATCAAGGAGGCTACAAAGGAAGGAGAGACTTCAATAACTACACAAAAGACTCAAATAAAGAGGATTCATTATTAATCATGAACATGTCTATGCCACAAGGTAAATCTGATGAACATGTTTTCTACATAGATTCAGGTTGTTCAAATCATGTGGCAGGAAATGTGGCCCTCCTATCAGATTTAGAAGATCCAAGGAACAAGCATGAGGTACAAACAGGAGATTATACAAGACATATTTTGGAGAAAATAGGAAATGTCAAAGCACCTGATGGAAACATTAACCTACTTAGTAAGGTACTCTATGTCTCTACCATTACAAAGAATTTGATAAGTGTTGGGCAGATAGTAGAGAAAGGGTTGCAAGTCGGGTTCACAAGAGGAGGAGCATATGTGGAAGACCTAGCCAAGGGTTCAGAAGAATAGAAAAGGGAGAAAAAATAGGTAGATTATTCACTTTTGAGTTGCAAGACACAAAAAACATAGCTCTCTTCAACTATGGTAATCAAACACTCACAGAACTAGAGATATGGCACAAGAGATTGGTACATATTGGTGACAGATCATTAAAAGCAAATTTGTAGGGACCAAAGTGTACTTGGACTCCCTAACTTGTCAAAACAACACATGATTTATAATTGCAATGCATGGCTATTTGGAAAGTCTCACAGGTTACCATTCATGAAGAAAGGATATATGCATGGAGATCTCTTGGAGTTGGTTCATACAGATGTATGGGGACCTAGCAAGGATTCTTCAATATCTAGATCAAGGTATTATGTCTCGTTTATTGATGATTGCAGTACATGGACTATCCTATTCTTTGTGAAACACACAGATGAAGTTTTTTCATGCTTCAAAAGATATTTGGCTCTTGTGGAGAATCAAACAAGTAAATCACTAAAAAGGCTAAGGTCAGATGGAGGGGGAGAATACTTCTCCCATGAATTTGATTCTTTTCTTCAAGAAAGAGGAATCAAAAGAGAGGTAAGTACAAGGTACACTCGTGAGCAAAATGGAGTGGCAGAAAGGAGGAATAGGAAAATTGTTGAAGGTGCAAGGTCCATGTTAAATGAAAAGCATTTGCCTAATTATCTATGGGCTGAGGCTGTATCTATAGCCACTTCAGGCTTGGAATGGGATGACTCCATATGAGGCTTGGAGTGGAAGAAGACCTAGCTTAGATCATTGTAAAATTTTTGGATGTATTGCTTTTGCTCATGTTCCTTCACAGGTTAGAGGCAAGATGGATCCATTAGGGGGAAAAATGAACCCTGCATGGGCCTTTTAAGGATCCCTAATTTTTAGGGATTAAAGAGCTAATCTCTCAACTTAAGGTGGCATATGAAACCACCAATGGTTTTGTGAAATAAAATAATATTTGTTGAAGCACTTCAGCTGATCTCTGAGACGTGTGCATCTTAGACCATTCGATCATCTTAAATCAATGGCTAATGTTTGAACTCGTGAAAAGTTAGAGAGAGAACGATGCCACTTGCATGGGAGTGGGGCTCAGCTTTTGAGAACTCTCTACAGGATCATGGACCGTCGGATCTTGAAGCATCCATCGCTGTAGCGCGAATGGCGCTAACTATCTTCGTAGATGGACGTCGCCCGTTCGATCGCCTGCCTCATCGGATGGCTGGAGATTAAATCCGCCTTTGGATTCTGAATGGAAAATAAGCCATGGGATCAAGGCCAGATCTAAGGGCCTACAATGAGAGCGCCAAAATCTCCCTCAATTCAAATTTCTCCGTTCGATGAAAGGCTGGATCCAAGGGTGCACGCCGATTCACGCAAATCGTAATGATTGCTCTCATCGTAGCCACTTGTTGTCAAGCAAATCTAAGGGTCTAGAATTAAAGATGCGTTGACTTTTGTCATTTCACCATAGCCATTGGATCTTTCAAGAAATCAAGGGCTCCAAATGATTTTCGAGTTTTTCAAAACCATTCTCAAGAGGAAACCCACCATTTCTAGGTGGTTTTTGCATATTTGACCACATAAAAACCAGGGAAGCCTATGCCTACCCTATGTGATTAAGGGACTATACTGTGGCCACCACCCTCCTCTCATTGGTCCAGCTCTAATCACTCCTTAATCTAAAAGGCCCATGCAAGGTTCATTTTTTCCCCTAATGCCAAAGGCAAAAAGGTGTGTATTCATTGGATATGACAACAATCAAAAGGGTTATAGGTTATACAACTCTACCAACAAAGGATTCTTGGTAAGCAGAGATGTAGTTTTTGATGAGAACAATTCATGGCATGAAGATTCATGTAGGAAGGTCAAATTGTCATATGACCTTGAAGAAGATTTTCCAAACCTTGGCAGAGAACATCAACCAAAGAGTGAAGAACAAGATACTTCAGAAGATGATGAAGAAACTCAGATGAAAAAAATCAAAGCATGGAAGTCTAAAGTTAAATCAAAATTGCAAGAACTTGGACATGAGGTAGAATCATCACAACATGGCTTAAGAAGATCTATAAGGGAAAGAAAAAAACCAGAAAGTTATGGGTTTGACACCTCGTTAGTAACCAAACATTCTATTTACATAGCACAGGACATAAATCAAGAGGAACCATCATCCTTTGAAGAGGCCAAAGCAAAATCAGAATGGAAGCATGCAATGAAGGAAGAGATTGAAGCACTTGAGGAAAACAACACTTGGGATTTGGTGCCCAAGACTTCATCTATGAAGGTAATAGGCTCAAGATGGGTCTATAAACTCAAGAAGAATTTTGATGGTTCCATAAACAGGTATAAGGCAAGGCTTGGAGCAAAAGGCTTTGCACAAACTCAAGGAATTGATTATGAGGAGACCTTCTCTCATGTGGCAAAGATGTCTACTATTAGGGTTTTGCTTAGTATTGCCTCTTCCAAGAATTGGAAGATACTTCAACTAGATGTAAAGAATGCATTCTTGAATGGTTGGATAACAAAAGAGGTATATATGGCACAACCACCTAGTTTTGAGAATCAAGTTTATCCTGATTATGTGTGTAAACTTAACAAAGCATTGTATGGTCTCAAGCAAGCCCCAAGAGCTTGGAATTTCAGGCTTGTTTCATTCTTGTAGGACAAAGGCTCTCAACCAAGCAAGGAAGATCCTTCACTCTTTATTAAAAAGAGTAATTCTGAGGTCATCTACCTATGTGTATATGTAGATGATATTATATTGACAGGAAATGATGCAGATGCTATGAAGAAGAT
This sequence comes from Ceratopteris richardii, assembly GCA_020310875.1. Lineage (NCBI taxonomy): Eukaryota > Viridiplantae > Streptophyta > Polypodiopsida > Polypodiales > Pteridaceae > Ceratopteris > Ceratopteris richardii. Next base: position 45,932,544 of record CM035411.1, read on the forward strand.
CAAAGATCAGATGAGAGAAGAATTCAATATAAGTTATTTAGGATCACTTACCTACTTCCTAGGTTTGGAAGTTGTTTACAAAGATCATGGTTTATTTCTCACTCAAAGGAAGTATATCAAGGATATGTTAGCAAAATTCAAGATGGAGGATTGTAAAATTGCAGGTACTCCAATGGAGGTCAACCATAAATTGAGCTCACATGAAGGTGAACTCATAGAGGACATCACATCATATCAAAGCCTTGTGGGTAGTCTCAACTATGCCACATTGACAAGGGTAGATATATGCTATAGTGTGACTGTGCTAAGTCAATTCATGCACATACCAAGGAAACCATACATGGATGCTGCTAAGAGGATACTCAAATATCTCAAAGGAACCATAAATGAAGGACTTTATTATCTTTATGTATCTGATTTAGGGTTGAAGCTATTTTCTGATGTAGATTGGGCTGGCTCCAAGGAAGATAGAAGGAGCACTTCAAGTTATCTTACCTTTGCAGGTTCAAAGATTATTTCATGGTCATCTAAAAAGCAACCCACAGTTGCTCTCTCTTCTACTGAAGCTGAATACAGAGGTCTTGCCATAGCTACACAAGAAGCTATGTGGATGAAGACATTATTCAAAGATCTTGGATTGGATTTTGGAACTCCAACTATTTTTGGTGACAACATGAGTTCTATTCATTTAGCTGCTAACCCTATTTTTCATGCAAGGACTAAACACATTGAAGTTCATTATCACTATGTAAGAGAAAAGGTTCTAAGCAAAGAGATTGAGATATCATATGTGTCCACTCATCAACAATGTGCAGATATTTTGACCAAAGCATTGGATGGTACAAAGCTTTGCAAATTCAAAGCTATGATTGGATTGCAAGTTATTCTTGAAGATTGAAGACCTCAAGCATACTTGGCTTGAGGAGAGTTGTTGGAACAAATCAATTAGAAGCCTAAGTATTGGCTTGGGTCTCACGAAAAAGCTCTACCTAGGGAGAAATTTGAAGCTTTCTGCAAAGCTTTGGGCTTACTTCCTTTTGTGGATTGATTCCACATAACTTGGCACTTCCTTATACACGAGTGCCAGCTCCTTGTTCACCACATCATGCAAAATGGATTTGTTGATATATTTAAGTAGTGATGCATGTGAACACTCGAGGACTGCGAGGGCACTTTTTTCCCTCTTTAGGAGGTTTTCTTCCCCTGGCTTGTATATCGCCTATTGCCCTAATGGGTCACTTATCTTTGTACATTTTACTGGTAATACATTCAATATTGTGTGTTGTGCTCGAAGCTTCTTCTTCTTCTTCCTTGTGTTGTTCGCATGCTTCCACAGACCTCAAACTCCAATAGTGGTTATTGCAACCAATAGGTACTTTGGAACATCAACAAGAACAAGTTGATGCAAAACAAATAACTTGCACCTTGACTAGCTCACAAAAACCTTCTAAAAATGGATGGAAATTGTGACTTCAAACACTTAGAGCAGCCAGCATAGTAACAATTGGAAACATGTCTCTTAAGGGAGTGTCATACATAGGGTTTACTTGCTAGAATGCATAAAAGACCTAATTTATATCAGCCAATGAAGGAGAAATCACCTTAACACTGATTGGACGTCATCCCGATTTTTCAAGGATGTGTAGACAATGACCCCGAGATTTAAAAACTTGAATTTATCTAAAATGAATGAAACAAATGACTTAAAAATTTGCAACATAAACTAGACAGCTATACCTTTCCAAGGAGTGCTTAAAGACTAGATTTGGGGCTCTGTACAGAGAGTAGCAATCACTACAAGTTGATCGAGTCTAAGGAAGAAGAAGCACAGAATAGAAATGGCACCAAGCAATGATTAAAGAGTATTTGTATTGCTTCATCTCAACAATCTACTTAATGTACAAATGATTTGGAGTCTTTATATAGGCTCTTGAGGATATTAGCATGCCTTTTCTTCATGAATTTGAATTCAAAATTAGGTGGTTTTGGTAGTTTAGATTGATTGGAATATTTTCCTATAATCTAGGAAAAGAGAAAGTTCAAGTCATATCTACTTCTTGATTGATTGATTGACAATCAATCTCAACCACTTCTAACTCATGGATTTTAGGCCTTTTACTCTTTCCTTTTACAAACTTAAATACTTTGAACCTTACAAAAAATCATCATAAGTGATCACCCATTTATTACAAAGAAATAATGTGCACATAAGTGCTATTCTTCATATATTGCACCATCCAAATGCTAATTTTGATGAAGAGCATATCCACCTCAAGCATAATGTAAACTTGATGTTCCAACAAATTTGAATGCTAATTTTTCCATTTTTACCACCCTTACATCCTCATTCAACATCTCTTTTCCATTCTCACTCCTTTTTCTTTGGTGAATCTTGGAGTTTTATGTTCATGTGTAAGTTTTTTTCCATATCCAAATTATTATGAGTGCATGGGCAACATGGGTAGACCATTATATGTGTAACTATGTGGTTGTGAGCTTGAAGTATGTGAGATGTGTGCGTGTATATATATATATATATATATATATATATATATATATATATATATATATATATATATATATATATATATATATATATATATATATATATATATATATATATATATATATATGGTATACATACATATATATATATATATATATATATATATATATATATATATATATATATATATATATATATATATATATACATACATATATATATATATATATATATATATATATATATATATATATATATATATATATATATATATATATATATATATATATATATATATATATGTGTGTGTGTGTGTGTGTGTGTGTCTTCTTCTTTTTTGTGCCACATGAGGTGCTCTATTTCATACCACTCCACCACCCAATATCTGTTCATCGTCTTTGGGCTCTTGCATTGAGAAGAAGCACCCCATATCTCTACAAAAATCCTTTTAGTAGTCATTGTAATGTGTTGCACATTGTGAAAGGTGGTGGTGTCCCTTTTTGATGTTGTATCTCATGCTTTGCTAACAACAAGAACCTTGTTGGATAAGGATCACACAAAGAAGGATACCCTCAAAGTTTTGCATCTATTGTAGAGAGCTTCAACACATGGGATGTTGCAACAATTTTCACTTCACTTGCTATTCATCTTGGAGGTAAAAATATTTGAAAATCCTTCGATGTAAACATTAATGAATTTAATACATCTTGACCTCATACCTTCATCTATATTGGCCACAATACCCCCAAACACATTTTCTCTTGGGATCTTGGGAAACCATCTATGTATACAAACTACCACTACCATAATCCAAATTACTATCTATGAGAGAGATAAGGGCAAGAGTGGAAGAGTAGTGCTTGACAACAAGCATGCCTACATACATTATTTCTTAGAGAGAAGTAGGAAATTTGTGAAACATCCTCTTTGTAGACATGTGTATTTAGAGAAAAATCTCAAATGTATCATACATAGGTGATGTTTTTTCCTCATTCATCTTTGTTCTTTCCTCTCTCAAGGATCTCATGGTGAATCTTAGCAAGAATGATGTCGCGTAGACACGTGAAGTAGGAAAATCATTACTCTCATAAGGCTTATCTACTATACATTGAAATGTGGGTACTAATTTTATTCCATCCAAACATGGCACTATGGTTTGAATCTTGGTGGTGCCATTGTGCTCATCTAGTCATACTACGTTAAGGAGAAGACCTTCAGCAGTCCTATAGGTAGCAAGATGTCATAGGGTTAGACAAACAAAGAAAGGGGATTGACATATATCTTCCTCTTCTCAATAGGGAATGAAGAAGTTAGAGAGAAAGAGAGAACAAACTATCTCTCTTCTCTAAAGAATAATACAAAAGAACTACAAGAAAGGACCAATAAGCCCTCTTTCCTCTTTTGCATCCACTTTAGGAAAAATCTTAATGACATGATCCTTTTCCTTACAGTACTTGCAAAATGATTTTGCTTTCTTGTTTCCCTATCATCTTTATCTTACTTGTTTTATTGTGCACCATTAATAGATTTCTACATACTAGTAGAATAGCTCAATTTACCTTTGCCCTTCTAAGTAGCTAGGAAAGTTTGAGCTACAACACATATACTTGATATGTTTTGTCTAGATTGATCTTCATGTAGCAAATAGAGAGTAACTCCTAAAAAAATAAGGCATTCGGATTGCCTTTCAGTTTCAAAAAAAGAGTAGACACAAAACTCTCATAAGAATTTAGAAGACCATTAAGAAAAATCTACTCAAGTTGACTATTTGGGAAGAAATTGTATGATGGATTCAATTTCTCTTTCAAATCCTTGATCTTTGTCAATTAAGTATCCATTGAATCTCCTTCATTCATATGATCACTTTCCAAATACTTTAGGAGGTAAGAAAAACAAGCCTCATTTCTTGTTGGGTATAGTTTGAAAAGAGTATTGCAACCACCTTTGACTATTTTGCATGAGTGAATGTGAGGGATAATTTCATGTTTGATAGACAAAGCTATCAATGCATGTGCCCATTGTTGTAGTGCCTCCACATGCATCAAGATGAATGAACGCTGCTCCTCACACCCTAGTGCCTTTGTGTACTATCTTGAATACTCCTTGCATGAGCAACTTAGTTCTATTCGCTCCATGTGTCCCACTTCACTTGTTAGAACTAGAAGTGAAAATTTTAGAACCTTGACCAATCCTTGTCGCAAAATGATGCCATGGGACTTAACCTCTTAGTCCACACATGAAAGCCTTGACCACTAAGCTAACTTAACCTGATGCTAAAGGCTTTATGTACCTTAGTGTTAACCTTGATCATAGACTTAATTCCCCCTTAAGAGAGGACTAGAGAACAAATGGAGAGTCCTTCCATGATCGTCCTTGAGACCACAACTTACTTTATAACATTCATCCCCCTTTGAAAGAGTTTTTCATCCTCAAAAAATAAAAGAAAATATATAATTGGGGCACACCCCCAATCCTCGTGTTCTATTAAAGAAGAAAATACATTCATTCATTCTAGTTTCTAGTTAAAACTTGAAAGAACGAAACCTTTGTTGTATTGTAGAGACTCATTCCCAAGTGAAATTCTCTTTAATTTCATCCATCCACTTTACTAGTAACTCTTTGTACAAATGACTTCTTCTATGCTTTCCTTGAGTGAAAATCATCCTTTGTGGTTCATAATAAGTTGGTTTGTTTACTCAAAGTGGAAGTATTATCTATTGTACCACTAGATTATTTGAATATATTAGAATATTTTTTAGCCAACAAAAATGGAAGATTGGATGAATCCAACTTTCTTTTGGAAGTTTCAATTCATAAGCCCACATGCCATTTTCTTGATGATTGAAAAAGGACCATAATGTCTGGGTGATAACTTGGTACATTTGTCGATCTTAAATTTTTTTTTTATCTATATGCTTTATCTTGATCCTAAGTTCTTTTCCATTTTTCTTTAGTTAATTTGAGCCAAAAAGTCATGTCTTAAAGGAATTCTTGAGCTACATGCACCCTTTCATTTGGATTCCAACCGTGTATGGGGACCTTGGTTGGAACCCATACATCAACATGAACAATCTAAATTCAATTGATGTATTATTGCCATTGTTGTAGGAAAATTTTGCTAAGGTCAATTACAATCAACTTCCCAATTTTTTTATTTGGAAGTTACATAAGCTCTTTATATGTCTTCCAATAGTTGATTGATTTTTTTGTTTGACCATCCATTTATGGATGTTCAATTATGATTATGATCAATTTGGTTTCGAATCTACTAAAGATTTCTTGCCAAAGTGGCTCGTAAATTTAAAGGAAGTCCATAGAGCCAATAAAGTTGATTTATGAATATCTTTTCCAATTTTGGAAACTTATAAGTAGTCTTTATTGGAAAAATTGAGTAAATTTAGTCAATCTGTCAACTACCATCCAAAGTAAATTGTTTCCTTTTTGGATTCAAGGTAGTCCCCTAATGAATTCCATTGAGATACTCTCCCATTTTTCTCTCGGAATCTCCAAGGGATGCAAAAATCCCCCAATCCTTAACCTTTTAACTTTATTCATTTGACATTTGTGACACTTGGACATATATTTGAATGTCTCGATGTATGCTTAGCCAATAAAACAGTGTTTAACTAGTTCATAGGTTTGGTTAATTCATGGATGTCCTACACTTTGAGCATCATGGTATTAGAAAAAGACATAATTTCATATGTTTGGCTTGCTTGGGACACAAACCTTACCTTTTTAAAATAAACATTCATCTTGGATGGAATAATTCTTATTTTTTTTGTCAAAAGTACTTGCTTTGTTCTTTTCATATTCTTTCCAAGCTTGATTGTAGCTTGGATTATCTTTAAAAGTTCCCTTCAAAGTCAAGATGAATTCATTTTGAGCTTGTACAAAGCTCATCTTATCTGACTTACGGTGCCTACCACTACATTGAATTTTCCTTTTTGGTATCTAATTTTGTAATCAAATTCCTGAAGTTCCTTGGCCCCTCTTAGGTTTGGTTGGTTTGCAAACCACTTTATACTCTCTTGGTCAATGATAATTGTTACCTTTGATCCATATAGAAAATGGCACCACTATTTTAGAGTGCTGATATATTTAGGTAGTGATGTGTGTGAACACTCTAGGACCATCGGGGCACTTTTTTCCCTCTTTAGGAGGTTTTTTTCCCCAGATTATATACACGCCTACTACCCTAACGGGTTACTTATCTTTGTACATTCTAGTGGTAATACATTCTGTATTGTGTGTTGTGCTCCAAGCTTCTTCTTCTTCCTTGTGTTGTTCGCATGCTTTTGTAGACCTCAAACTCCAACAATTGGTATCAGAGCAGGTCGCCACTTCATCTAGGGCAGTATCTGAACACCCCTCCAATAGTAGTCTCAGAATCACATGAAATTTGGTGTGCATACTCAAGGTGATTAGGAGATCAAAATGGCTTTGTTGTGTGGTGCCAAAATCATGGTTTGAGCTCGTTTCGAAATCCAAATGCACTATCACATTGCTTGTGTAGGCTATTTTGTCTTTTTGTGCCAAAGATATATACAAGTTCTGATTCTCCAGTATAAGCATCTTGAAGTCTGCTACAGGTTTGGCATAACTCATCAGGGTAGTCGTGTTCAACTTTTTTAGATACAATCATTTTTCTACATCAGGGTATTTTAGCTAGTGAAAGCAGTGATGTATTTCGTATGTTGGTTGTTGAGGATAAGATGTATGGTACGAATTACCCATTGTGGGCTTATATGATGCATTGCACATTTGAAGAGCGTGAAAATAGTCATGAATCACATGAGTAGAGATGTAGCAAGATAGATAGTTGTCAATGATATTACTTTATTAGGTGTTCGTGATGAATTATTAGTGAATTATGAATGGCGTAGATCTCCAAGAGCACCTTTTAGAGAGCAATGAAACCTTCTATCCACCTATCTTGTGTTGCAATAAAAACTCTAATTATTTGAAACTCTTCTCAAATTAACTTACATATTTAAATTTCTGTTAAGTTTTTTTTTTTATTCATGTATAGGACACTAATGATTTTTATTCATGTATGTAGATTCTAATGTATGATATTGATGATCTTCCACCACACCATTCAGAGTTTCCTTGGTCACAAAGGACTGTGGAATATTGTGCAGGGTGTTGAGAAATGCCATATTACACCTGCAAATACAGGTACTAAAGCTGATGGCATTGAAGATGATGATATTTTTCATGTTCCTGTTCATGCTGTAGTTTTTGTTGCACCTACTGCAAAGCAAATTCCTTGGGATGGCAGAGATGCTTAGGCGCATGCATCGATAGCCTTGTCTGTCAAACGTGTCATTATTCCTCACATTCACTCTTGCAAAATAGCTAAGGATGCTTGGGATACACTTACCTGTTGGTGCAAGGCAATCAAAAATTGAAGTTTTGATGAAGGTTTGAAAGTCAAGGACTGAAGAAAAGATCAAGATATGAAGCATGAAGAAAGTACATGTTCAGAGAATGAAGATGTGTATATATATGTACATTAATTTAGAGTTAGTTCACTTATACTTTTGTATGGTGATGAACTTGTACATATTTGCCTATATATACAAGGAAAAGAAGTTGGAGGTGTCAAAGTCGACTATAAAGAACTACGGTTTTAGGACAAAGGTGACTTGTTAAGATCATTTCTCAAGATCTACTTAATCTTTTGGAATGATTTAACTTGGAGGAGGTGTGCAAACTATAGGCAACACCTTGTGCAAAGTTTTATAAAAAACCTTACACATTTGATAAGTCAATGAGTGAGTTATGTGCAGCAGACTTTCTGTGTAGTCACCTTCTTCACAGTTTGTTCAAGATTTTGGAAATTGAGTATTGATCCTCCAAATTGGTGAAGGTTTTAAGTTATTCTTGATATAGAGGTGTTCTAAATTCAAGGATAACTTGTTCTTTTGGAGATTAACACTCTCCATCAGTGGTATCAGAACAAGAAGCATCAAAATTGAAGAAAGTAGGACCCCGATTGTTGTATTTATAAGGAATTCAACATTTGAAGATACAAAAGGTGAAAGCTTGAAAGAAAATCTTGAGAAGGAGGTCAGAAGATATCAAGGAAGACAAAAGGAGTATCATTCAAAGCAAAAGTAACCTTATTCCTTATAAAGCTTGAAGGATTTAATACACAAGTGAAGAAAGGATGGAAGATTCTCTTCAGATAGAGAAACTGGATAGAGAGAACTATCCAGCATGGTCAATGAGCATGGAAGCTCATCTTATGAGCAAAGACCTGATAGGTTATATCACAGGTGAAGAAGAAAAGCCTCAGTTCAGAGATCTTAGTGTTCCAACTAGGGAGGAATTATCAGATTTGAAGACTTGGATGAAGAGAGATGCTCAAGCTAGGAGCATTATCTACATGGGAGTCAATGAATACCTGCTACCTCATATTAGAGGTCTTGAAAGTGCAAGTGATATATGGAATGCTTTGGAAGAGCATTTCCAAAACACCACAAAGTCAAGAAAGGCATCCTTGTGGGCAGAGTTTACCACATTCAAGAATAAGGCCTCTCAATCCATCTCAGATTATGTAACAAGGATGAAGGATGAGGGAGATAGTGTGAGTGCATTACCAAACTATATGGGAGAGTATGAGCATAACTCCGAATTATATCATGTTCCCTTAGTGAGAAGAAAGGAGCAGAACCCATCAGTCCAAACCTCTGACATAGTACAACACCTTAAAAAAGTAAAAATCCCATGTACTCTGACTCTCAAAGAACTCTTGAAAGCGGTCTCAATTGAGAGAGAAAATTGCTAGCCAGTTAGAGACAAAGTCAGACAAGAGAGAGATGCGAGAGGAAGTAGCTACTATTAAAATCCCAGTTGATAAAGTTGAAGATTTCGATGAGGGAGATGAAGGAAATACATGCCTCCCCATCACTTATAGAGAATATACAACAAAATCCATATTAGATTCAGGTGCAAGAGTAGGAATCACTACCAAAGAAATATGGGAGAAACGAGGAAAGCCAACTTTACGACCTACTAGAATGAAGATTCAAATGGCAGATGGACACATGGAGTGACCCTTAGGATTATTGGAAAAAGCAGTATTTACCACTTGCAAAGTCAAATACGAGCACACCTTAGCAATATGTCAATTCAAAAAGGCTGCAATTATGAGATGATACTTGGAAGGCCTTTCATGAGACAACTCAAGGTAGTGCAAGACTAGGGAAAAGATGCACTACACTTGTAGCATGGGGGAACAACAACTAGAATAAACGTCCATACTTATACGTATCAAGATGTCCCTCCTTTGCAATGGAACCTAATACATAAGGAAGACGACAATCTATCCATTCATAGTGTAGGATCAAGTAGCCAAACATGGATGAAAGAAGATACTCATCTATGGATATGCCAGGTAGCTAAAAGGGAAGAAGAAAGGAGGCAATGATGGTAGCTAAGACAAGGAGTATCTAGACCTGTAGAAGATCCTGCTTATATGCCTCAAATATTTTTAGATGAAGAATTTGAACCCCATTGTTGGATGGAGATTTTAGCCACTCTTGATGTATGCGTAAATGAAGAAGTAACAACTATGAATGAATGCATCAATGAGGAAGGATATGATGTAAGCTTATACATGGTCGTCCTCCAAAAAGCAGCTCAAGGAGAGGTAATTGAAAAAGAATGGAAGGAAGATTATGAGAGCATAGAAATGGAACAGGAACCTATTGAGGAAGAAAATGAAAATCAAGAAGTAAGCATCATGACTAAAGAGTCAAATCAAGGAATGACACAAAGGGAAGAAAATGAACGAGATAAGGAAAACAGAAAAGAAGAAAACATACCTCAAGACCAATTTGAGGTACCTGAGCATTTCAAGAAGTATGAAGTAGAAGAAATGAAGATTGCTATTCAGATGCCAAAACGGGAAGCGCAACCAGGGATCGCATACGACAATAAAGAACTGACCAAGAAGATTGTAGTAGTTATTGAGTAAGGAGAAGAGAGATGCACTTTCATAGGACAATATGTCTTGCTTGAGGAAGAACTAGATTTAATACAACTCATAAGAGAGTATAGAGATGTCTTTGCATGGACATATAAGGATTTAAAAGGTGTAGATCCTTCTATTTGTGCTCATAGAATCCCTATGATGATAGAAGCCAAGCCCTCCAAACAAAGACCATACACTTATAATGATGTTTATTCGGCAAAGATTAAGGAAGAGATAGATAAATTGTCGGATGTGGGCTTCATTTATGAAATTGAACATACGAAATGGGTATCACCATTGGTGGTAGTGCCAAAGAAGAATGGCAAGTTAAGGGTATGCATTAATCTTAAAAAGGTAAACGCCACCACCATACGTGATAGTTACCCATTACCCATCACTGATCATCTGTACTGCACCATAGAACGGAGGTACACAAATCACGCCATGCAAGATTGCCCATACAATAAGCAAGCAGTTAGGCAAACGTACCCACCACCATACCCTCAACAAGGAAGATACCAAAACCAATACCCACCTCAATAATATGGCAGACCACATCAACCCTATCAAACCCAACAAAGGCCCCAACCTGTGTTAGCGCAGCAAACCCCTGCTCCAGCCAATGTGATTCTAGTAAAGTACACAGCTGTAGAAGAGAATCTGAATAGGGCCATAGTGCTAGTAACACCAATGCTTTCAGAAAGTGATCCCAGTGATCATAGTTTTGACTCTACTCACATTGATAGCCTGTAGGCTTAATACATGCAGTCACATGGGCATAACGAGTCATACTATTATGAAGACCCAAGTGAACCCAATTGGGAGCGAGATTATGCAAATGTCATGTATGCAAACCCCAACGCTAGACCTCAACCTAGGCAGGTGAGACCCACATTTCCAAGGGGACCATGCTATCGATGTCAGGGAGATCACTTCATTCGCAATTGCCCTATGCCTGCACCTACACAAACCCAATCTATGACAATTCAAGGTTTTTGTTTCGATTGTGGGAAAGAACATCTCCTACGAGATTGTCCTAAAAACCCCAAAATATACCGAAAATCACTCATCTCAACATTACCGGGTTAGTCGTAGACTCTACAGGGAGTGTGACTTCCACTGCACTAGTGCAAGTGGTCACTCGAGCTCAAGCTCTGCAGCAAAACCAAGGTTTAGGCCAGGAAAAAAGTTCCGAGGTTAGTAAAATTGAGAGCATGACCAAGAAAAGGACTAGAGCTTGGAGGGATAGCCGTGAAAGAATGAAAAGGCAATGGGCAAAGAAGATAAGTGGACTCGAGGAAAGTCTAAGAGAAACGAAAGACAAGATAATTGAACTCACGTCTCAAACTCACTCTCACACTACTCCACCACCACCATTCCCATGTTCATCCAATCCACCACCTTCCAACCCACCCCACACAATCCAACCACCCCCTAGAGTAGGATCAGTCTTAGCCGATCCCACTCTCGAGGACCTAAACATGATGCTTAAGGCATATCAGGCCAGAATCCAAGATAGGCCAAACATAAGAGATCATGAAAAGTAGTACCCTAGAGCCGAACTAGAGCTTGAACGAACTAAAATTTGTGCCAAGATGGTGGAATTGGCTCAAACCATGTTTGAAGCCAGTCGCCTCTTTAATTTCTCTAGTTTAGCTAAGACACAGTTGCACTTTGATGGACTGCTAGAAAGATTAGAGAGGCTAATAGCACAATCAGAAAAGGACCTCGCCTCTCAAAATAAGGACAAGGCAAGTGAAAGGATAAGCCTTCCTGCCCAGGAAGCTTATGTGCCTAAGTCCACAAAACCAGACACATCTTCTTCTATGAATCGATACTCACCAGAATTCCTATGAGAGATTCAAGAAGAGAAATGGGCTAAAGAGAGTGAAGTTCCTCCTCCCGTTGAACTTGTGGATGATGCGCATGATCAATTCCTACAAGACATTCCTTCTATTTATGAGAAGAAGGAAACACCTATCTCCCTATCACTCATCAAGGATACACAACCAAGGCAATTTTGGACTCAAGTGCAGGAGTTGCAATTGCCATTGTTGGTGCAATTCACAAGTGTACACATTTGGCTTGAAGTCCATATACATATGGAGAAGCATGGGAACCAATGCTAGAAGATAATTACCCATTTACTCCTTTGTAAAAGTCATATTTGGCTTGGAATCTTTGTAAACACCTACCAAAAAGAACTCGTGGAAAAGTTAGCTTTGATTGATGGAATATCTCCTATAATGGAGGATTAATTTTTAGAAGAGAGCCAACATTTTGAATTCAAATTCAAATTGGAAGTGAACATCTATAAAAACTCTAAGAAAAAAGTCACGGTATGTAGACTCATCATCTCGAGCTTTCATTGTCATTTCTGAGTGTGTGTGAGGTCTATACTATAGCCCACACCTATATACACCATTAGGCAATGATCTTCATGCCTATGGCATTGTATACAACTGTTCATTAATACATATATCTATATTGTTCATTTCTGAGTACTCTGTCATAGTCTCTGTAAGACAGTCAACTTGTGAAGATTATATCTCACTCATTTCTCCACCAAATTCAAAGATCTATAGCTTGTTGGAACCAATTCAAAGTCATCTACGTGGTACAAAAGTTTGAAGGATTTCTATTCAGCCAGGTCAGAGAAACGTTCATCGAGGTGATCACTGGTCGAAGTCTGCAACAGTCCTAAAATATCGGGGGTGAAGGTTTACTTGCTAAATTGATTTCTCTAAGCATAGTTAACCTTTTTAATTAATTCCACTTGGAATAGCTAGCTTATTAAGCTAATTAGATACCCCTAAAAGGAAGTTTTCCAATTCCTACTGTGTTGGTCATACTGAGCAAAAGATACAGCAGGTGTAATGCAAAAAATAAAAGGTTTTCTTGAAGACTTGAAGTTCAAAGTTGTCTATTTTGATTCAACATGTTCATACATTATTTCCAAAGTACATAGGCCATTTTATGGTGTCATTAGAAAGTTAAGAAGGTCCACTTATCAACTCTGAAGCATCAAAGGGCTGGTACAAAGCAGGATTTGGCAGTACCTACTCATCATCTTGAAGTATCCATCCATCAGTCCCAACAGTGGTATGAGAGCAAAGTCAAGGTAAAATGGAAGATGGTTTTCCTTCATTTATTGATAAATTGGACAAGAACAACTATCAGGCATGGTCTCTAAGGATGAAGACATACCTACAAGAAAGGAGTCTTTATGGATACATCTCAAGAGATGAGGAATTGCCCTCATTCAAAACGAGAGGACTACCAACAAAGGAAGAACATGAGAAGCTCAACATATGGTGTGCCAAGGATGCATTAGCAAGGTCTTACTTACTCAACTCCATCTCTGATTTTCTTTTGCCACATATTAGAAACTGTAAGACATCCCAAGAGACTTGGGAAACTCTATCATCCTATTTTTCTTCCAACACAAGGGCCAGAAAAAACCAATTGTGGATTGAATTCACCACACTAAGGAAGCAACCTAAGCAGGCTATTTCAGAGTTTGTGACTAAGATTAAAGATGTAGCAAATCAATTAACAAGCATAGGAGAAGAGATTGAAGAAGAGCAGATATTAAGGCAAGTGATCAATGGGATTAAAGCTTATGACAAGTGGGAAAGCTTCACCACTGCCATGGATCTATACATGGACATGCAAATTCTAGATCTTACCACTCTCATGGGGCAATTGTTCACTCATGAAGCCAAGCTCAACAAGAATGGAGACACATCTAAAGGTAATAGCTCTTCTGCCCTATACACTGATAAGAGTAAGTCTAAAGATAAAGTCAAGAACAAGAAAGGAGAGGATGAAGGCACTACCTCCCAAGCCAACTATGCAGGGAGAGGTAGGTCATCAAGAGGAAGAGGCAGAGGAAGTAAGCAAGGTAGGGGGAGATCCTATAACTCCTCACCATGTAATATTTGTGGTTTATCAAATCATACTACATATGAGTGTTTCAGGAACTACAAGAATTAGAGAGGAAGAGGATATCAAAGAGGTGGATACTCACAATCAAGAGGCAGATTCAATCATCATCAAGGGTACAACAACAACTATAAAAATAACTACAACAACAACTACAATGGCAACTACCAAGGAGGATTCAAATCCAGAAAGGATTACAACAACTGTACAGAAGAGCAAGATGATTCTCTTTTGATTATGAACATGACTTAAAAACCGGGTACAAATGATCACCATCTCCTCTACATTGACTCAGGATGCTCAAATCATGTGGCTAGCAATGTAGCTCTACTCTCTGACCTTGAAGAACCAAGAGGTAAACATCAAGTACAAACAGGTGATGACACCAAGCACTCAGTAGTTAAAGTTGGAAATGTTAAGCCTTGTGATGGAAATCAAAACTTGTTGAGTAGGGTACTATATGTACCAACCATTACAAAAAAACTTGATGAGTGTTGGATAGATTGTGGAAAAAGGTTTGTAGGTCAGATTCAACCAATTTGGATCATTTGTGGAGGATCCAACACCAGGTTCAAGAGAATTGCTAAAGGAGAAAAGACAGGTAGACGTTTTACTTTTGAGCTAGAAGATACAAAGAATATTTCACTCTACAATTATAAAGATCAAACACTTTCAGAGCTTGAGATTTGGCATAAGAGATTAGGGCATGTAGGAGAAAGAACCTTGAAACACATATGCAGGGATCAATGTGTAATTGGAATACCCAATGTTTCCAAACAACACATGATATATAAATGTGGTGCTTGTCAGTTTGGGAAATCTCACAGGTTACCCTTCTCAAAAAAAGGCTACATGCATGAGGACTACCTAGAACTTGTCCATACGGATGTATGGGGATCAAGCAAAGACCCCTCAATCTCATGATCAAGGTACTATGTATCTTTTATTGATGATTATAGTAGATGGACTGTATTGTACTTTATGAAGCACAAAGATGAAGTGTTCAACTGTTTTAAAAAGTATCTTTCACTTGTTGAGAATCACACAGGGAAGAATCTAAAGACGCTAAGGTCAGATGGAGGAGGTGATTACTTCTCAAATGAGTTTGAAGCTTTCTTTTAGGATAGAGGAATCAAAAGAGAAATCACCACAAGGTATACTCCTGAACAGAATGGGGTAGCTGAGAGAAGAAATAGGTTGATTGTTGAAACAGTTAGGTCAATGTTAAATGAAAAGAAATTACCTAACTACCTATGGGCAGAGAGTGTTTCTACTGCCACTTACCTCATAAATAGGTTACCATCTAAGTCCCTTGATGGGATGAATCCTTATGAAGCATGGCATGGGAAAAGACCCTCCCTTGATCATTGCAGGATATTTGGATGTGTAGCATATGTACACATTCCTTCCCAGATAAGAGGTAAGCTAGACCTTAAGGCTGAGAAGTGTATCTTTATTGGATATGATCTGAATCAGAAAGGGTACAAGTTCTATAACCCTTCAAATAAGGGATTCATGGTTAGTAGAGATGTTTTCTTTGACGAAAATGATTCTTGGTATGAGAATGAATGCAAGAAGTTTAAACTACCCTATGACTTGGCGGAGGAGTTTCCAAGTCTTGCTAAGGAGGAACCTACTCAGAATGAAGACACCATTTCAGATGATGAAGACATTATCAATCTTGAAGAATGCAAGGCATGGAAGTCCAAATGCAAATTCAAGATGAAGAAGCTAGAAGACATACCTGAATCGTCAACTCGAGCAATTAGAAGATCACAAAGGGAAAGCAAAAAACCTATCAGATATGGGTATGATACCTCTCTTGTTACTAAACATTCTGTTTATCTAGCCAAAGACTTGTCAATTGAAGAACCAGGATCATATGAAGAAGCCATGACCAAGATAGAATGGAAGGAAGCTATGGATGAGGAGATCTAGTACCAAAGAAAGAGACTATGCAGGTAATTGGATCCAGATGGATCTATAAAATCAAGAGAAATTCTGATGGGTCAATAAATAGGTACAAAGCCGGATTGATGGCCAAGGGTTTTGCACAAACCCAAGGCATTGACTATGAAGAAACATTATCACCTGTAGCCAAGATGCCAACCATCAGGGTATTGGTAAGTGTGGCTGCATCTAAGAATTGGAACATGTATCAGCTAGATGTAAAAAATGTTTTTTTTAATGGATGGATTTCAGAGGAGGTATATATGTCACAACCTCCTGGCTATGAGGATCCAAACAAGGTAACATATGTATGCAAATTGAAAAAGCTCTTTATGGATTGAAGGAGGCACCTAGGGCATGGAATCACAAGTTGACCACATACCTTCAAGATCAAGGATTTGTCATGAGCAAGGCAGACACTTCTCTATTCATCAAGAGAAGTAATTCAGAGGTAATATACATATGTGTATATGTTGATGATATCATACTTACAGGTAATGATGTCAATGGAATCAGACAAATCAAGAACCAGATGATGAAGGAGTTCAAGATCAGTGATCTTGGTCTACTAAAGTACTTTCTTGGACTTGAGTTAGTCTATACTAACTCTGGAATCTATATTACTCAGAAAAAATATATATAGGATATGTTGAAGACGTTTCATTTGCAGGATGCCAAAGTTGAAAGTACTCCTATGGAGGTAAACCTAAAACTAAGTGCCCATGAAGGTGATGAAATTGATGATATTACAGGTTACCAAAGCATAGTAGATAGCTTGAATTATGCTACCTTAACAAGGATAGATATTGCATATGGAGTTAGTGTGCTAAGTCAGTTTATGCACAAGCCAAGGGTACCTCACCTAGAAGCTGCCAAAAGAATTCTAAAGTATCTCAAAGGCACTCAACATCATGGTTTGTATTTCCCTTACATTTAAAACTTGGATATCAAGATTTATTCAGATGCAAATTGGGCAGGATGCAAGGATGATAGGAGGAGCACTTCAGGATACATTTCATTTGCAGGTGATAAACCAATATCATGGTCTTCAAAGAAGAAACCTACTGTTGCCTTATCTTCACAGAGGTACAATATAGAGGATTGGCTAATGCCACTCAAGAAGCCATATGGATCAAGCTATTGTATACAGAATTGGGTTTGTATACTAGCTCACCATTGATATTTGGAGATAATACAAGCTCACTTCACCTTGCAGCTAATCCTATTTATCATGCTAGGACCAAACATATAGAGGTCCATTACCATTATGTGAGATAGAAGTTATTAAGCAAGGACATTCAACTAACCTATGTATCAACCAACATGCAGTGTGCAGATTTGTTAACTAAAGCATTGGATGGAACCAAACTTTGCAGGTTCAAATCAATGATTGGATTGCAGGATATACATGAAGATTGAAGATGAAGACCAAGCCAAAATGTTTGGCTTCAGGGGGAGCTGTTGTTGCAATTCACAAGCCTACACATTTGGGTTGAAGTCCATATACATATGGAGAAGCATGGGAACCAATGCTAGAAGATAATTGCCCATTTATTCCTTTGTAAAAGTCATATTTGACTTGGAATCTTTGTAAACACCTACCAAAAAGAACTCGTGGAAAAGTTAGCTTTGATTGATGGAATATCTCCTATAATGGAGGATTACTTTTTAGAAGAGAGCCAACAGTTTGAATTCAAATTCAAATTGGAAGTGAACATCTATAAAAACTCTAAGAAAAAAGTCACGGTATGTAGACTCATCAACAAAGAAACCACCAAGAAAATAGTTGTAGCCATAGAAGAAGGAGAAGAAAGATGCAGCTACATAGGACATGACCTCAATGAGGAAGAGGAGTATGAGTTGATAGCCTTGCTAAGAGAATATAGAGATGTATTCGCTTGGAGTTACAAGGACTTGAAAGGTGTAGACCCTAACATATGCTCACACACGATTCCCATGACCTTAGATGCCAAACCCTCTAAACAAAAGCCATACACATATAATGATAATTATGCTGCCAAGATCAAAGAAGAGATAGATCGCTTGGTTGAAGCCAGATTCATCTATGAAATTGAGCACACTGAGTGGGTATCCCCCATTGTAGTAGTGCCCAAGAAGAATGGAAAGATATGTGTATGCATTAAATTGAAGAAGGTTAATGCAGTCACAATTCGAGATAACTATCCGCTTCCAATTACCGAGCATCTACTAGAACGAGTAGCAGGCAAGGAAGTGTACAACTTCCTTGATGGATTTTTCAGCTACAATCAAGTAGCCATTGCTCCAGAAGATCAGCATAAGATAGCCTTTGCCACGGAGTGGGGCATATTTGCTTTTCTGCCATTTGGTCTCACCAATGCACCTGCCACCTTTCAGAGACTGATGTGCCATGTGTTTAAGGAGTTCTTGAGGAAGAACTTGGAAGTCTATGTTGATGATCTCTGTGCCAATTATTGACATATGGGCCTAAACATCCAGTATTGAACACACGAGATAGGGAGGTAGTAAAAGCCCAGAAGTACCATATCATGGCAGGGAGTATGTACAAACATACAGATCAAGGGATATTAGCCTGCTATGTAGAAGAGGATGAGTATGCAAAATGGTTGCAAGTAGCACATGAGGGTGCATTAGCGCAACATTATTCAAGACAAAGAAACCTACAAACATTAAGGAGACTCGGAGTGCACTGGCCAACGATAGAAGCAGATATCCATAAGTTCTGTAAAGAGTGTCCAGTCTGTAGTATTAAACCACCTCTAGAACACGCTACATTGTACCAAGTGTCTCTAATACCAGATTGGAGTGAACCATTAGTAGCCTTTCTAAGGACGAAAACATTCCCTCAAGATATGACCCTGGCCAGGCAAAGAAGTTTAGAACAAGAAGCCCTAGATTACGCCCTCATTAGGGATAATCTATACAAGCGTGGAAAAGATGGATATCTTAGATTATGTGTCCATGAGAGTGAATATCTGAAGATCTTGGAAACTGCTCACCAAGGTGTAGTAGGAGGACACTTTGGACCAGATAGAGTGATCAAGGCAATAGTATTTGTAGGACTCTGGTGGCCCACACTTCACATGGATGCACATACCTATGTGAAGAGGTGTGATGTTTATCAGCCAACTCAATATCCTATACGTAAAGATGAGATGCCACTGAAACCTATGATGGGTGGACGTGCATTCTCTAAGTGGGGAATAGATTTTGTAGGTCTTAGTAACCCCCTAGCTAAGGGTACCCATGCTGAATACATTATTGTGGCCACTGATTATTTAACCAAGTGGGGAGAGGTAAAAGCTACGACAAAGAACGATGCTTAGATGATTGCTAAGTTCTTATTTGAGAATTTGTTCATTAGATATGGGCTACCAATAGAGCTAGTAAGTGATAGAGGCACACACTTCTTGAGTGAATTAATTGAGAACCTTCTCCAAGAATTCTTGGTGATACATAAGAAGTCGGCCCCCTATCATCCACAAGCTAATGGCTTGACTTAGAGCACAAATAAGATTCTATGCAATGTATTGACGAAATTAGTGAATAATAAACGCTCTGATTGTGACAAGCAACTACACCATGTTGTTTGGGCATACAAAGTTGCCTATAAAACGGTACTCCAAGCCACACCCTTTCAGATGGTGTTTGGCAAAAATGCAATGCTACCATTGGACTTCTTGATATCTACATTGAAAGTAGCATAGGAGCATGAGTGGACAGGGCATGAACTCTCTTCAAGGATCTTTGACCTTGAGCAGCTAGGTGAAACAAGACTGAGAGCGGCTGCAGAGATATATGTAGCTAAGGAAAGACAGAAGGTGTACTTTGATGCACATGTGAAGGATAAGGGCTTGAAAGTAGGAGACCTAGTTTTAGTGTACACTTTGAAGCAACATGCATGAAAGCTAGAGAAGCGTGGCTATGGGCCTATGATCATAAATAGGATCTCAACTAGTGGAGCAGTTCAATTAGCTACACTAAAAGGTGATGTTCTCCCTAGTTACATTAGCGGATGTAGAGTCAAACTATATCAAGAACCCCTCACTGAGGAAATTCTCAATCGACTCAACACTGTCAAGAAACATAAGGAAGAAGAAAAACGAATCCATGAAGAAGCACAAGCAGAAGCATTGGAACGCATCTGAAGAATGAAATTAAGAAGACAGGGTAGAGATTAGCTTAGGACCGATGCCTATGTAGCTCCAGGGTATGATATGGCTTTGTGTGAAGTCTCAGGTGTAAGTTCCCATAGAATAATTGACTAACGTCCTTTTGTAACCTTAGAGATAGGACAAGGAAATAGTGCAAGAACTGTACGGGCTCTGTTTGACTGAGGTGTAGCCACTAGTGCTGTTAAACTTTCTCACTGTCAAGAATTGAACTTAAGCGTCAATCCTATAGAAGCATACCTCATAGGATTGGGAGGTGTGGAAACTCCTTGCATGGGTGAGGTGGAACTTCCCCTCTACATTCAAAACGCTCTCATGACAGTTAAGGTGCTAGTGTGTGAAGACAAGGACCTCACTGAGCCTCTTGTCTTGGGTCAAGATTGGATCTATGATCATGTAGTCAACCTAAACCTAAGAAGTGGACTTCTTTAGGTTTGGGTAAGTCAAACTCACATTACAATTGAGTTAGAAAATGAAGCACTCAAGGAACTAGGAAAGGCACCAACTCCTAGTCCTTCCAGGAGTACACATGAAGATGACGATGCTATTCTTGTCCAAAACTATGTAATGCAGAGGGATGATTTTCTCAATGAAGAAGTCAAATATACAATGGAACTCCCTTCTTTTCCAAAAGTGGTAGAGACACGGAAACCAAAGGAGTACTAAACGCAAAAGAATCAAACAACCTATGCCCGAAGCCAAAGGAAATTACGAAGCAAGATGTCTCAACCACCAAAACAAGTATGGGTACGGAAAGGCGAGCATCCTGTTGCGGTCAAGTCACAACCACTCACTTAGTGCCATACTAGTGATCAATGACTGGGCACTAATAAGAATCCTTTCAACAAGTCTTCTACGAAAGTAAAGTCTATCTGGGCACCCAAGAAGTCAATGAAGGCTGACCAACAATCAAGACAAATTTGGGTACCTAAGGATTGCTTGTGGGCTCAAATAGCCACACATAGACCACACCATGTCCAGCATGCATCACTCACTCGAATAGTTGATACCCACTCTTACTCGACACTCACAAACACATATTTGTCCATGAACACGAGCATAATTACTGGTAAATGGGTCCCTAAAAAGCCTCATTTATAAGTAGACATTCTTATAAAGCCCTCAAGAGTCTACACAAGCTCAACAAAGAAAGCAATCCACTGTGTTTGGCAGCCCAAACCTTGCAATAAACATCTGGATCCCATTTTAAAGCCACCTCCACTTACTAATTGTGTCCACACTGCACCCCACCATCCCAATTAGCACATAGGAACCCTGCATTGGCTAACCACACTTCACACTCACAACCACACGACCACTAACTAACTGACTAACTACATCACAGTTCATCATATTAATGTTGTAACGGGGACACATGACCACTTTGTGTCCATTTGCAATGTTAACATTCACTTGTATATTCTCACAGAACCGACTACCGAAGTTCCTCAAACATGGCAGAGGCTGTAGGAACAAGCTCCGAGGTAGGCACCAATTCTCAGGTGGTAGACATTGAAAGTCTCCCTATTCAGGAGGAGTTGAAGGAAAGGCCACATGCGTTGAGAGCATTACATGTCATACCGATTCAAAATCCCCCCCAAGGGCACACATTGCCAGTAAGCAAGAACTCCCATTGGTTCAGTGAAGTTGCAGGACCCCTTGGAGAAGGCACCTATTTATGGGAGGTTGAGATAGAGTTTAACAGACGCTGGGGGCGGTATCATTTCTTTACACAAGAGTTTGAGAGGCTTCAAAACAGTGAAGGATTGCAACCAATATGGAAGAAGGCTGGATTGTATGACTACTTCAAAGCTCAGTTACCAAAACCAGACTTTCTGAGGTGTTCATACTTGATTAGCTATTTCCTTTTGGTGAAAAGGGACATGCCTATAAGGTGCTTTATGAAGAGGAGAACTACCAAGAAGTAAATCTATACTATGGTTAAAGGATCTGAGATGGTGGTAGTTTAGAAAGATAGTCACACATAAAACAATCCTATAAGTAGTCATAAAAATTTTATATGCATCAGAAAGGGTATGAGTATAATCATTTATGACATTTACAAAAATGATGCATGAATTGTAACCTTTCCTTAATGCATATTTTACTTGCGTATGACTAATTAATGGAAATGGTTAGAAATCATGCCTTGTAGAAAATAAATGAGTTAACCTTTAAATTCCAAATCAAATGTATGTGTATGATAGTCAATACAAAGGTTATAATGATGAGGAAAAGGCATACCAAGTTGTAACATCATAAGATTCCAAAGGGGCAATTAAAAATGTTCGTGCATCTACATATGAACCTATCATGTACTCATCTTGTTACATTGTTGACTTCCTTGAAATGCAACCTTAACTTTATACAAGAGGGGAAACATGTTTAATTTGAGTTCTTGCACTAACAAATGTGAACTAGAATCGTGAGAACTACCATCTTCATGTAAAATATTAACAATTTTATTATTAACAATACCTTGCATGCAAAGTAAAGAATGAATAGAAATTTCATTACCCAGGGTACTTAAATATGTTTCTAATGCTTCCTTCATCCAAACAATAGGAAATTCTTCATGGACTGCCTTCATATTGTGCATTTGTACTACAAGAGATTTGAGTTCCTGCACTAACAAATGTGAACTAAAATCATGAGAACTACCATCTTCATGTAAAATAATAACAATTTTATTATCAACAGTACCCTGCATGCAAAGTAAAGAATGAATAGGAAAATTAGGCTTGATGAAAGGTTGTCCTTGACACGATTATTGAAACAAATCGACTCGGTAATCGATTGGAACTCCTTCTCTACATCATGAGCAAAAGAGATAGCTTTGTAAAGCATTGTAGGCCAGAGTGTGTGAAGATTGGCTTGGATCCCCATCTCAAAATCATCATCATACTTCCTTTGTAGGGTATCTTCAAGAACATCTTCAAGCATGTGAACAAGTAATGACTTTGCCGAAACCATTCTATGTTAGTAAGCGTATCACGCTCCTTCCATGTGAATGTGCTCCATGATTCACAAACATGTAAATGGGATTGAGGAAAAAAATAGAACTTAAACTTCTCTTGAAAGGCCTTCCATGTCGTGGGATAATTTGCACCATGTTGTAAAACATTCCATCAGAGTTGGGCCTTTCCCACTGATAATTAGTGGCAAACTTCTTCAGAGTAGGATTCATCTAAATAAAATCATCAAACTAGGATAACCATCATAAAACAAGCTGACCATCCTTATGGCCATCAAACTATGAGAATTGGAAGTTCTTTATGCCGATCTTGGAATGTGTGCCATTAGCTTGAGTAGTCATAATGGCCTTCACCACCCATGCAAGGTTGTCTTCTTAGAATGCATCTTTTGAAGTAATTCATCACATTCTCGAATCTCATTTTGGATGTCTCAAATTTCATGTCATAGGAGCTCCAACTATTTTTCAAGTAGTACTATGGGTAGAGGTGATTCGTCAAAGTATGTAGGGTCCATGGGTGTGTGGAAGAAGAAACCCCCTCTCTAAAGATGTGAAAACAATTTTAAGAATTCTTGAATTCAAATGGAAAAGGGAAGGATGGTTCTTGGTAATTGAAAAAGTAAGAGAGATGTAAATTATGTTAAATGTAAGTAAAAATCAGTCACTAAAGTGATAGCACAAGTGAATAGTGTAGTGGTAAAACACTTCACATGTGAATGTGAGGTTGTGGGTTCAAACCCTGCTTGGTAGATGAGATACTCCTTATTGCCACTCTTTAGTTAAAGAGTATTCACTTGTAGCCAATAGTTACCAATGGCCAAGGGAGTCGTGCATGCCACAGAAGCCAAAGATGCCAAAGTTATGCCATAGTTCTATGCCTTAGTCGACGCCTTAAACTAAACATAGGTGTAAATAGTAAGTTCAAGTTTAGGAACTTGAACTAAAATAGAAACCAAAAATAGGAACTAGAATTGAAATACAAAACCAACAACCGAAACTAGAAACTAAAAATAGAAGAGGGATAGGGACAGGATTCAAAATCAGAATCAAACAATGATCGAAAGCATTTGCATCATTATTTGGGCATTCAATTTATGCAAGTTAATGGAGGAATAGCTTTGTGTCAAACAAAATATATTGACACATTATTGCAACATTTTGGCCTTGAAGATTGCAAACCCATTGCCACTCCTATGGAAACAGGTTTACAGTTGAGTCTTCATGACGCTAGAGATGCATTTGATGTTGTTCTCTATCAGCAGGTTGTTGGATGCTTGTAAACTTATGCATTACTTGGCCATATATTCACTTTGCTATCTCACAGATGAGAAAATTTATGCATTGCCCTAGTGTCAAGCATTGCAAGCGGTGAAGCGCATCTTTCACTACTTGAGTGGTACCCTGCTACTTGTATTGTTTTATCCCAAGGGGGGATCACTATTGCTAGATTTACATGCTTTTTCAGACTCTAATTGGGTTGGTTGTTATGACACTCATGTGTCCAACATTGGTTTTTCTTCACACTTGGTAGCTCATGTGTATCTTGGTTGAGCAAGAAGTAGATTACTGTGGCCACTTCTAGTTGTGAGGCTGAGTATAGGGCAACTTTCATAGTGATTGTTGAGTGTGTGTGGCTCAAACACCTTATGGTTGATTTGGGTGTTGGTCAGTCTTCTACTACCACCATCTTTAGTGACAGTCAAAGTGCATTGGAAGTTGCGAGGAGCCATGTGTTCCATACACACTAAGCACATTTGAGATGCATTATCATTATGTTAGGGAGAGGTTCTTTGTTAGAGATATCAGTTTGGCATATGTGCCCACACAGGAGAAACATTGCAGACCTTTTGATAAAGGCTCTGTTCTAGGGAGACATTTGAAGATTTTTTCAAAGCTTTGGGCTTACTTCCTTTTGTGGATTGATGCAACATAGCTTGGCACTTCCTTATACATGATTGCCAGCCCCTTGTTCATTGCATCACTCCCAGGGGGGGATTTGTTGATATATTTTGGTAGTGATGTGTGTGAACACACTAGGATCACTGGGGCACTTTTTTTCCTCTTTAGAAGGATTTTTTCCCCTGGCTTGTATATACACCTATAAACCCAATGATTAACTTATCTTTGTACATTCTCTTGGTAATACATTCAGTATTGTGTGTTGTGCTCCAAGATTCTTCTTCTTCCTTGTGCTGTGTGCATGCCTCCGTAGACCTCAAACTCCAAGACTTTACTAGAATGAAATTTTGATGAACGTTCGGAGGAACAGAACTCTGTCTTATAGAAATATAGATTTCTGAACTATTTGTAACACTGTACAAAGTCTCAAGACTGTAAATCAAAGTTTGTACGAACGTTTATTGTCTAGTGTTTTGAAGTTTGTAATGCTAAAGTCTATAATCAATATGAAGTATTGTAATTTTCATAATACAATGATGATAACCCGAAATCTATAAAGTGTGTGGCAATGAATTAAGGAACATAAATGCATGTTGTGATTGTGGTAATTCCAGTCATAACCCACGTTCTCGTACCCTAATCTTTGGGTAGTGTGTTGTTTGTTAAAGAAAAACATCCATGAAACATTTGGCGACCACAATGGGATGGGGTTTGTTTTGAGATGAAATTCCTCTTAAATTAATGTCGTTGCGGAGTGACAAAGAGTACCTACGAAGTGATCAATGTCATGAGTACTGGACAAATTCATTCAACAGACCTTTGAAACCTTACATCTCAAAGATATCTCAATTGCAAAAGCCAAAAATATCCTAGAAGGACTGTTGCGATGGGTGGAGAATGGTGTTTTACCACAATCTATCTTAGAGGATTGTGTTGGGTGTGTGTAGAAGTGCGAGAGACACA
Source organism: Ceratopteris richardii (assembly GCA_020310875.1). Lineage (NCBI taxonomy): Eukaryota > Viridiplantae > Streptophyta > Polypodiopsida > Polypodiales > Pteridaceae > Ceratopteris > Ceratopteris richardii. Next base: position 45,958,937 of record CM035411.1, read on the forward strand.
TGAGAAGCACACACAAGGAGCACAAATGCAGCAAGACACACGAAGAAGATGATGGCTCGAATAGCTCTCTCTATTGACGATGAACTAAACTGAAGTAAGAGTTGAATAATATCCCTAAGTACAAAGTACCACCACATATGAGTGAATCGTGTATGTGGTAACATGGAGAAAAAAACCTCTAGCCAGCACTAGAGTAAAAAGTGCCCATGTATAGAATATCCCTAAGTACAAAGTACCACCACATATGAGTGAATCATGTATGTGGTAACATGGAGGAAAAAACCTCTAGCCAGCACTAGAGTAAAAAGTGCCCATGTATAGAGAAACGGTTCACATCAAAGCTACTCGAGGAACATATAAGTGTAACAAACCCCCCTGGAGCGAATGATGTGAACACATACAAGGAGTGACCGATCAGCCCCACAAGGTAATAAGCCTAAAGCTTTGGAAAAAGCTTCAAACTTTTCGTGTGGAAGAGCTTTGGTGAATATGTCTGCCACATTATCTTGTGTAGGCACATATACCAAATCAATATCTCTTGCATGAAGGCACTCTCTCACATAGTGATAATGCACCTCAATATGTTTGGTTCGTGCATGAAACACTGGGTTTCGTGCAACAACCAAAGCACTCTAACTATCAATGAGAATATGCCTAACAACATCAATCTCCATGCAAAGATCCATCAATAGGCATCTTAGCCATATACACTCCATTGTAGCTGTGAAAACTGCCCTATAATCAGCTTCACAACTCGATGTCTCCACTATAGGTTGCTTCTTACTCAACCAAGATATGCATGAGTCTCCAAGGAAAAAGCAATTACCACTAGTGGACACACGAGTATCATAACAACTAGCAAAATCACTATCTGTAAAAGCATGTAAACATGGCTGAATATCTCTGCCATAAAAAATACCTAAGCTCAAAGTGCCTCGGAGATATCTAAACACACGTTTCACCGCTTGCCAATGCTTAGTGCCAAAGCTATGCATGAATCCACTCAACTTGGAAACTGCATACTGTATATCTGGCCTTGTGTTGCATGCATATATAAGATATCCCACAGCTTGCTGATAAGAAGAAGTGTCAAATGCATCACTGGAATCCTCAACTGAGAATCTAAATCCTGTCTCAACTAGTGTGGAAATTGGCTTGCAATCCTCAAAGTCAAAATGCTAAAGTAGTTTTTCAACATACTTTGCTTGATGCATAACAATTCCCACCTCAATGGATACAAACTGGATGCCAAGATAGTAGCTCAAAAGACCAAGATAAGTGACATCAAAAGTATGCTGCAAATCAGGCATAAAAATGTCAAGTTTTACATCACACGATCCAGTCCATAGTATGCCATCGACATAAAGAACAAGCACTATAAGATCAGTCCCATTTTTGCATACATGGAGTGTGCTTTCAATCGGACTACATGTGAAATCGAGAGCAATCAAGTGCTTATGGATTTTGTCATACCATGCAGTGGAGCTTGCTTGAGACCATACAAGGCTTTATGCAATCGACAAACCATATGCTCTTTCCCTTTCATAGAAAATCCAGGAGCTTGCTTCACATAAACCTCTTCTTGAAAATCACCATTCAAGAAGGCTATTTTTAACTGATGCACTTTTCAACCTCGATGGGCAGCCAATGCAACCACACTACAAATGGTAGTCATGCGTGAAGTAAGTGCAAATGTTTCCTCATAATCAATGCCATATTGTTGCGCATATCCTTTGGCAACCAATCTAGCTTTGTAGCAATCGATGCTACCATTAGATTTTCTCTTAATCTTATAAACCCAGTTTGTACCAATGGCATTCTTTCCTTTTGGCAATTCACATAACTCCCAAGTACCATTCCTATGTATGGAATCCATTTCTGATTGCATAGCACTCATCCATTGTGGATCGTCACATGCATCTTCAAAAGAAAGGGGATCTTCATTACATGCAGTAGCAATAAGAGAATAATCCACAAAATTACTTGATGCATGGTGAGAACTTGATCTTGTTCTACCAAGTAAAGGTGCACTCAATTTGCTGTGTGAGATAGCAAGTGCTTGCGTTCCCTCAATTAAACCACTCCTATTCACTCTAGATTGCTCTTCTCGCAAAAGAAGAGACACAACCTCATCAATTGCATACATATTAGGATTTCCTTTCGCAACCAAATGGAGTGTAGTAGCGAAGCCTTGAAAAGATTCTAGTAATCCTTTCAACAATGTAGAAATGAGTGATGCATCCGGAATGATCTCATCTATGTTTGTCAATTGCTCTTTCAAGTTCTTGATGTGTGTCACATACACATCCACTGACTCATTTTCAGCCATACATACATCTTCAAGTTGCTTCCTCAAGTATGCAACACATGCTTCATTATGCACAACATACAAAGAAGCAAGAGTGTCCCATGCCTATCATGATGTAGAACATGACCGAATGTGTGGAACTATATGATGCTTCATAGAAAGCGCAATCAAAGCATGAGCTTGAGGATCTTTTCCATCCCATCTAAGCTGCTCTTGTGTAGGTGGAGAAGGAGAAACCACTGCACTTGAAGAAAAAGCTCCATCTATGACAGTAGACTGTGAAGTAGAAGAACCTGCGGGTCTTCGATCTACATCTGCCACTATGTTCCAAAGTTGTTTAGCAGCAAGAACATGCTTCATCATGTAAGATCACATCGAATAGTTGTTCCCATCAAGCTTATCTTCAGCTTGAAGCATGCCAAACAAGTCATTGTTGCCCGCCATTTCACAAAAGAACAAGAATGTGACAAAATCTTTACTTCGACGAAAGCTGAAATGAATGCTGAAATTTTAGCTCAAAAACCGTCACTATGATGGCGATCTTGATTGCACGAATGGCTTCAAAATGGGGGTAAAACTCCAGTGCACCTGCTGGAAATGTTTCTTGCCTACTAAAATTCACTCTTCTATGCTCTGAAGTCGATTTGCACTGTTAAAAGTGTGTGCGCTGCAATAGGAAAAACCAAAACTTGAGAAGGAGCTGAACTTGCTCTAATACCATTGTTGGGTGTGTGTAGACATGCGAGAGACACACAAGAAGCACACACAATGAGCATAAATGTAGCAAGACACACGAAGAAGACGATGGCTGGAATAGCTCTCTCTATTGACGATGAACTGAATTGAAGTAAGAGCTGAATAATATCCCTAAGTACAAAGTACCACCACATATGAGTGAACCATGTATGCGGTAACATGGGGGAAAAACCTCTAGCCAGCACTAGCGTAAAAAGTGCCCATATATAGGGAAAAGGTTCACATCAAAGCTACTCGAGGAACACATAAGTGTAACAGATTGGATATTTGAGTGGAGGAACAAAAAATTAGCTAAAGCTTCGTGGCAAGGGGAATTCAATAGAGCCAACTAGGAGAGCCAAAAGTAGGAAGAAGAGTGCCTTGCAAACCTAGGCCAAAGCAGTGGCAGCGAACCCCAACCAGAGTTTGCTTTAGCACTGGTACCTTTCACTCGACCCAACCTTAGAAGATTTTATGTGTGATTTGTCTACCACAAGTGAAGAAGAGTATAAAGAAAAGATGTTGTATAGAAATCCACTTCTGTGGTTGAATTACATCCATTTCTATGGATGGTCAGATGAGGATCTTCACGTACATGTGTGGACCTTTGAAAATCAGTATGCTTACAACCATAGGCAATTGCAGGATGACACTCACAAATTACAGGTATTTCAAGCTACTCTTGCTAGGGATGTGGTCAGATGGTTAATTGAGCATCCTCCAGATCATTTTCCAATGTATGAAGATTTAAAAGAGGCATTTTTGGAAAGATTTTGGACTACAAAAAGTATTTTGGAATTATATGCCACCTTACAATATATGATCTAGAAAGGTACAATGGAGAAGTGCGCTTCGGAGTTTAGATCTTCAATGAGACAATTTCTAGAAAATGTTTCCTTCAAAAGAATTGTTGCAAGACTTTTTTGCTGATGGATTACAACCAACCATAAAGGAGAAAATTTACATTTTCACATTAGAACAAGCCCAAACATTAGACCAGCTAATTGATCTAGCAAAAAGAGTGGATAGAAAAATAGAGTTGGCTAATTTGGGTTCTGAAAAACCAAGCTCATTCACAAAGAAAAATGATAATATGGTCCAACAATTGTACTGTTTATGATGTCAAAATGCGGGCCATATTACTATAGACTAAGGGCTCAACTAGGTATATTGCCCCATTTGCAATAAAAATAATCACAGTTTGGAAGAATGTAGGTTCAATGGCAAAAATACACTGGTTGAATCGATACAAGTTGAAGCCCCTATGTGGAAGGGAAATCCTATAGATTATAAACCTCCATCCCAATCAAGACTGTGGATGGAGAGTCAAGATGTGAGATTGTTTGGGCACTCACAATTTTTTGGATCCCGACAGTTTTTGAACCAATGAAACGGACGAGGCCGCAATTTTTGGCAAGCAGGACCGAGAAATTTTGGGAATCGACCAGTTCTGTTTACATGATGGACACTGATGATTTGAATGTGAAGAAGCTAAGGAGTATGACCAAAGGAAAAAGAAGCTAAGTTGAAGGCTCCTATGGCAAATGTGGTGACCATGGAATATTTAGAACCTTTAGCAGTGGTTATTACAAGATCAAGGCAAGAATATGAGACTATACATCAATCTGAGCATTACTCCTTAGTGGAGTAGAAGAGACAATTGTCTAAAGCAGTTTAGTGGGCTAAGGAGTACCCACCATACTATGTCCACCCAAAACTAGTCACTGGAGTTGGAAATAATAAAGGCCGAACAGGAAAAACAACAAGTAAAAGAAGTTTGCAAAGAGTACAAACTCACGAGGATAGTGTTGTGGTAGAAGAAGATGATATCTCTGTGCACTCAAGCAAACCTTTAGTTTCACAATTGCATAAATTGAACTCAAACTCCAAGAGTCTCAGTATTGGAACACAAGAGTGGACTCTGGACAAATCACAAAACCAAGATGTTTTGGAAAAGATAATGTCAGTCGATAGAAATTCCTAGCACTTATTAAGCAAGTCACAGATTCAATTACCTCTTAGTGCCTTGATAGATTTAGTTTTGGCATTCAAAGAAAAGTTCCTTACACATCTACAAAAAGAACACTCTATAGACAAATTTCCGAAAGCAACTATGGGCATGGTTAGATAAGTACCAGATAAAGTGGTGGACAATGCGATCCCCACCATCACAATATGGTATAAAAATAAGGCTATACCAAAAATATTGATTGATGGTAGATCTAGTATCAATATTGCTTTGACAATGACTTGCAGGCACATGGGCTGGACTAGCATCAAAGTAGCTCCCTTCTTTGTGCAGATGGCTTAACAATCCAGAGTGCAACCAGTTGGACTTATTAAAGACATTCCAATCGTAATCTTGCACGTGGTATTTCCTATTACCTTCATCGTGCTGGAGCTTAAAGGAAAGAATTTGGATTATAATCTATTTGGGATGGCCCTGGTTGTGGAATGCCAAAGTATGACAAAATTGGGATGTCAAAACAATTACGTTCAAGAAGAGACACACAAAATTTTTGGTCTAGCTAGAGGATGAGCAATAATGTCCTCTCGAGCATAAGCTAGTACTAGCAAAGCCACCACATATGCTGGATGGACTTGAGGAAGATGAGGGGGAGCAATTCCTAGAAGCTAATCAAGACTTACTATCTTTTGGATTAGTAGACATCGAACCGATGGTCAGCTTTGTCTGTGGCAGCATGGAAGCATTGATTTGTAGAAAACAATTGGATTTAGACATAGACCAACATACGGACCCGGTGATTAAAGATCCTAGGGAGCTTGGGAAGATCAAAGTCAAAGAGAAGCTACTAGAAGTTGTGAATTTGGGCGCACCAAAAGAACCCAAACCAGTGAGAATCTGTGCAAAGCTTGCTATGAAATTTTAGATGGCCCTAATTGCATTGTTAAAGGAATATAAAGATGTGTGTGCATGGAGTTACACAGACATGAAACAGATCTCAGATTATATCATCACATAATTTTACTCAAACCAAATGCATCTCTAGTGATGCACCAATGGTATTGAATGAATCTAAATTTTACAAAGCAAGTAAAGCATGAATTGGACCAACTAATTAAGGTGGGGTACATTGTTCTTATAGAGAATCCAAAGTGGGTCTCCTTGATCATGATTGTATCAAAGAAAAATAAGTAGTTACAGATTTGTGTAGACTATTGAAAGCTGAATAGAGCTATGACTCCATATCCTTTCTCGTTGCCCTTTCTCAATAGTATGTTAGATGAAGTTGCAAGGCGATAGATGTATTCATTTTTCGATGGCTTCAATGGATACAATCAAGTTTGCATGGTGAACAAAGATATATCAAAGACATCATTTATTACCAATTGGGGAGTATTTGCTTGCACAGTTATGTGGTTTAGATTGTGAAACGCCCTTAGTACATTCCAATGGTGCTTCGTCACTTCTTTCATGCAGATATTTTTAGATGATTTCTCTATTTCCGACCAAATGGTAGCACATCTATAATATCTCAGCGCCTGTTATGATGTGTGTCGAAAGGTACACCTCTGACTCAATCGTAATAAATCAGCTGTTGCCATCAAGTGTGGAAAGTCGCTTGGACATATCATTTCCCCATATGGCATTGTTGTTGATCTGGACAAAGTGAAAGTTATTATGGAGACACCAACGCCACGAAATCCAAAAGAAGTTTTGTGGTTTTTGAGTCAAGTATAGTGGCATGGACATCACTTATGCGGATCTGCTCATATTGCAATACCACTTAACAAATTAGCACATGTCCCTTAGAATTTCAATGGACAAAGGTATTGGAGTTAGACGTCTACGGAAGCATGCGAAGAGCACAAGGAAGAAGAAGAAGCTTGGAGCACAACACACAATACTGAATGTATTACCACTATAATGTACAAAGATAAGTAGCCCATTAGGGCAATAGGCGTATATACAAGCCAGGGGAGAAAAACCTCCTAAAGAGGGAAAAAAGTGCCCCCAGTCCTAGTGTGTTCACACACATCACTACCTAAATATATCAACAAATCCCCCTTGGGAGTGATGGGGTGAACAAGGAGCTGGCACTCATGTATAAGGAAGTGCCAAGCTATGTGAAAATCACTCCACAAAAGGAAGTAAGCTCAAAGCTTTACGAAAAGCTTCAAACTTCTCCCTAGGCAGAGCTTTCGTGAAAAGGTTTGCAATGTTCTCCTACACGGGCACATATGCCAAGATGATCTCCCCAGCAGAGAACCTCTCCCTGACATAATGATAATGCACCTCAATGTGCTTAGTGTGAGCATGTAACACAGGGTTCCTTGCAACTACCAATGCGCTCTAAGTGTCAGTGAAGATGGTGGTGGCAAAAGACTGACCAACACCCAAATCAGCCATAAGGCGTCTAAGCCACACACACTCAACAGTCGTTGTGAAAGTTGCCCTATACTCAGCCTCACAACTGGAAATGGCCACAGTAGGCTACTTCTTGCTCAACCAAGATATACATGAGCTACCAAGCATGAAGCAAAAGCCACTAGTGGACACACAAGTGTCATAGCAACCAGCCCAATCAGATTCAGAAAAAACATGCGAATCTCACGGTAGTGATCCCCCCTTGGGATAAAACAAACCAAGTAGTCGGGTACCCCCCTGGGCAATGCATAAACCTACTCATCTATAAGATAGCAAACTGAATATCTAGCTGAGTAATGCATAAGTAAATCAAGCATCCAACAGCCTACTGATAGAGAACAACATCAAATGCATCTCCAAAATTATGAAGACTCAGTCATAAACCTGTCTCCTTAGGAGTGGCAATAGGTTTACAGTCTTCAAGGCCAAAATTCTGCAACAACGTGTCCATATATTTTGTTTGACACAAAGCCATTCCACCATCAACATGCATAAACTGAATGCCCAAACAATGATGCAAATGCCCCAAATCAGACATCTCAAATGGGGCATGTAAATCAGCCTTGAAATCAGCAATATGCTTCTCATGAGGACCAATGAGCAGCATTTCATCAACACACACTACAATGATCAGAATTACATCATTAGCACGCTTGACATTTAAGGTGCTTTTAGTTGGACTCTTCTCAAAACCATGTGCAATCAAATAGGCATGTATCTTTTCATACCAAGCACGTGGTGCTTGCTTTAAACCATATAATGCCTTCTTTAACCTGCACACCTGGTTTTCATGCCCATTCTACACAAAGCCATGGGGCTAAAAAACATACACTTCTTCATGCAAGTCACCATTCAGAAATGTTGTTTTAATGTCCAACTGATATGCATTCCAATCATGATGAGCTGCAAGTGCACAGATGCTACGAACAATAGTCATTTGGCAAGTAGGAGCAAAGGTTTTATCAAAATTAATGCTCTTTCCTGCACATAACCCTTTGCAACAAGCCTAGCCTTATACCTGTCAACTGTACCATCAGGTTTATGCTTCAACTTGTATACCGACTTAGTGTCAGTGGCCTTCTTTCCAGGAGGCAAGTCATATAAAGGCCAAGTACTGTTCTTCATTATTGCATCATATTCAGATTGCATAGCAGCCATCCAATTTTTTTAATTTTGTGCTTCATCAAATGAAACAGGCTCAATCTCATCAGAGAGACTAGATACAGCCATAGCATAGCAATCTGATGCAAAAGAGGCACTATGAGAGCCTGATCGAGTACAATATGACAGAGGTGCATCTAATTTGCTATCACGCAAGGTCTGCACCAGCCATTTTGGCATAGTTCTTGCTTGCTCAATATCAGCTCTCTCATCAATAAGTGCATCATGTAAATTTGCATCAGAATCTGTTATAACCTCATTGGCAGAAATCAATTGTTCCTTCAAGTCTTTGATCTTTGTTAGAAAATTGTCCATAGAATCACCTTCATTCATGTGCTCACTCTCGAACTGTTTTCAGAGGTAAGCAACACGAGCCTCATTCCTAGCTTGGTACAATGTGGTAAGTGTATCCCAAACATCCTTAGCTGTTCTGCAAGAGTGAATATGAGGAATAATGGCATGTTTGATAGAAAAAGCTATCAATGCATGTGGCTAGGCATCTGTACCATCCCAACAAATTTGCTCTACAGTAGGTGCAACAGAAATCACAGCATGAACAGGAATATGCAGAATATCATAATCTTCGACACCTTCTACATCTGCTTCATTACCTGCATTTGTAATAGTTGCAGGTGTGATAGGACGTTTTTCAACACCCTACACAATGTTCCACAGTCCTTTTGCAACCAATACATGTCGCATCATATAAGTCCATAACGGGTAGCTGGTACCATCCAACTTATCCACAAAAGCCAACATACAGAATACATCACTGCTTTCAGCCATGGCTGGTGACTAAAATACCTTGATGCAAAAAATTGATTGTATCTCAAAAAGTTGAACAGAACTTCCCATATGAATTATGTTTGACCTGTAGCAGACTTTGCGACGCTTATACTAGCGAACCAAAACTGGTATATACCTTTATCACAAAAAGATGAAATAGCATGCACGAACATTACGATAGTGCATTCGGAGGCCGAAACGAGCTCAGATCACAATTTCGGCACCATAAAGCGAAGCTATTTTGATCGGGAAACATGTTGAGTATGTTCATCAAAATTCATGCTATTCTAAGACTACAACTGGAGAGGTGTTGATGACGCCCTAGATGAAGCGAAAACTTGCTCTGATACCAATTGTTGGAGTTAGACATCTACGGAAGCACGCAAACAACATAAGGAAGAAGAAGAAGAAGCTTGGAGCACAACACACAATAGTAAGTGTATTACCACTAGAATGTACAAAGATAAGTAGCGTGTTAGGGCAATTGGCATATATACAAGCCGAGAGAAAAAAACCTCCTAAAGAGGGAAAAAGTGCCCCGATGGTCCTAGTCTGTTCACACACATCACTACCTAAATATATTCAAAAGGAGGCTCAAACAACTTTCGAAAGACTACAGAAGGTGCTCGCCACATTGCCAGTTAAGGCCCCAGATTGGAAGGAACCCTTCCATGTGTTTGTAGATGCTTTCAACGAAGCAATTGGTAGCATACTAATGTAGAAAGAATGTCGTAACGGCTTCAAACCAATATACCATGCTAGTCAAAAATTAACTTCTATGGAGCATAATTTTTCGACGACAGAATGCATGTATGGGTCTAATTTAATCAATTAAGAAATTTCATCACTATTTATTGGGTAAATCTTTAACTTTTCATGAGCATCACAGTGCGCTCCTCTATTTAGTAAAGCAGCAGAATTTGGTGGGCAGATTGGCAAGATGGGTGTTGTTACTTTAGGAATTTGAATAGGATATTGTGCATAGGCCTAGAGTGAGTCATGGAATTGCCGACTTCTTATCGTGCATTGATCACGCAGAACAAGCGACAGGAGTTGATGATACTCTTTTAAATGCTCAAGTCTTTGCAATCACTAATATTGAAGAAGCTCTATAGACATTTTCAACATGGTACAAAGAAATGTTAAGTTTTCTAGAAAATGGAGTCGCACCTTCACATTTGTGGTCGATAGCATGGAAAAAGCTTGGACTTTAAAGCCATGAGTTTACAATCATAATGGGACAAGTCTATCATAAGGACCCGACTGCGGCATGGATGCATTGTGTCCCTCCACATGAAGTGGCTGCGGTAATTCAGGAAGCCCATGCGGGTGAAGCAGGTGGCCATTTTAATCATTTAATAATATTGCAAAAAATCCAGTAGGTAGGACTTTGGTGGCGAATGATGTATATGGATGTACAGATTGCAGTACACAATTGTGATCCCTATCAGTGCACATTCACCACGGGATAGTCACCACTTTCTGTTGTAGCCGATCCTCCCGCTGGAACCTTGTTAAACGTCACTTGCCGTCAGAAGCGCATTTAAACACCTATTCGGGTTCTTGGGAGTGGAAGGGGTCTGTTAAACACAGGCCCTATGCTTGATTTTCCCAAAATAACCACTTCATACGCAACAATATACTAATGTCAAGAACTCTATCAAGAATCAGTTACGCTTCACAATCTTACTATCTGTAATCGGACTCTTCCAAGCTTACCGATCATACTCCATTTAAGGCTCTCTCAGCGTACAACGCAATAACTAGTCAGTATCGTAATACCGAATTACTTGATTAACTCAAGAACTGTCCCAAACACAAACTACTGTAACAATAGAGACAATAACAGTGACTCAATCTTTACCGAACAGGTACAGATAATCAAACAGAACAGAAGACGCATAATGATTCAGAGTTCTCAAACACACAGTACTAAAACTATCATTACTATAGTATGGGCTTCATCAAACAACTGACAGAACAATCACCACGGAACTACACAGAACGACTCGCTCAGACAGACAGTCTGGCGATCCCACGGATCGTCTAGGTAAATCACAAACCGAACGGTATCGATAAACAAAACAAGACAGAGACGACACAGAATACTCTGAGTTAACCAACGCACACCACAGTAACGCCAGACCAATCACCCACATAGACAGTCTGGTGATCCCAACTGATCGTCCCCGAAGCGTCTCTTTTTCATTGATTTATATAAAGATTACAAACATCTTGTAACAAACTTTCGTTCGTGTGGGATCTGAAAAGATTCAATCTTTACAATTGCCAATCCGGCGGCCGATTAACACTCGCATGCACGGTGGACTCGAACCCACAGGTTTACAAAAAAAACTTAGGGCTCATTGAGTATTCCTTCTAAATACATTGTTCTGGCTAATCTAAATGTGCGGGCAATTTTCTTCTTAATTGATTCTAACATCTGCTTCAAAATGTGTGGTTCTACCAGCTGAGCGTCTGTACGTACTGCACTTAAAGAAATGACCTGGCTTATTACACTTTCTGCCTGGGTCTGCAAAAAAGCTTTTTGTAAATAGAACTCATTTGACAATGCTGCATCCCTGGACACCTTCATTTTTGCAATTTGCTTATCCATTCTGGCTATTCTTTCTTTTTGAGCATCCAACTAATTTTCTCTTCTTTCTACTTCCTAATTCTGAAACTGAATTGTCCTGTAATAGGCATCGCGCTCTCGACGGGTACTTGCGATGTCTTTCTGTAATTGTGCTTTCCCGATCAATTTGCGTTTAAGAATATTGTTGACATCGGATAAATCAATCTTGGTTCTCTTGAGTTCGTAATCAGTCTTCTTAAGCAAATCTGCCATCTCTTGTCCTTTCTGTACTGTTTCATTTAACTGTTGTCTGGTTTCTTCTAACAGATCGCCTAAAGCTATACGTGCATCCTCCTTGTCTTGGGCTAACTGTTTCAAATGCCTATTTTCAGCATCTGCAATGCACAATAAATCTTCCTTTGTTCTGACTTCGGTCAAGGCTGCATCTCTCTGATTTAAAAAACCTTTTCGGCAAGTTGGGCCTGTAGCTCCTTAATCTGTTCATTTAAATTATGATTTTGTGCTTTGACTTCGACGAGTTCTTCTTGGAGTGGGCTAATATCAGCTTCCAGCACATCAACCTTATGTTGTAATTCACCCCGGATGTTACCAGTCACTTGCTTCAGTTGTGCAGGTAGTTGTTGTGATAATTGGATTAGCATTTGTCCCATGGATGCTAGCTCAGAAAATACAGGAATTGACGGAACCGGAATATGAGGACGGGACTGAGATGAAGAGGTTGTGAGGAGCTGATGGGAATTTGGTGGTGAGTAATTTGGTGATGAGGATGAAGAAGCGGTAGGTTCCTCAGGAACAATGGGTGGAACAGGTGGAGAAGTTAGAAGAACAGAGTTAGGTTCAACTACCTGTTCAGTGGTTTGTTGCGTAGTATCCTTAGGGTCGGCAGCTGTAGACTCCACGGCTCTAAGCAGTTCTTCGAAAACTTCTTTAATGATAGGTTCTCCATCATCTTGCTTTTCCTGCTGAGATTGCTGTTTAGATTCTCCTTTTGAGGAGCTCGTTTCAGAATTGGTAGTAGCATCCTGTACCGGAAACAGGAAACTGAGAATGTGCGGTAACCTCGATCGTGGCATATCTCCCTTGTTGGCCTATTTGATGATTGAAACGCATTCCTTGTGAATGCGGCGGAAAAAGTATGATGCAAAATTTACAGGCTCTCTGGAAGTTAGATCGATGGCGGAGTAGAAAGGACGCGAAATGCCATATGTGCGTTTCTGCAGGTTTAAGATAGCTACTAGGAATTGCAGGGCTGATCTCTCAAGCTCAGGGTGACAGAGGATTGCATATTCATTAGAAGAGTGCCTAGGGAATAATCGGTTCATTGTGGCTATTGGCAGATTTGGGCCATTTTCCCCACCTTGCAGAGAGAGGCGAAATGCATCGGCAAAGGTTTGGAGGGTAATTACGGTACGAGAGGGAAGGGAAGTAATAGGCCAACTCTGCTGTGTAGCAGGTCTGGCAGCGATGGCGGCGGTGATTTGTGCGTAGAAAGGGTGGCAATCCACTGAATGCTAAGGCAATTCAGCGAAATTGACCAAACCGCGGACGTGCATGAACTCACCTACATCAGCAGGGAGTCCATCACATAAGGCGGCGAAGTTTGCCAGAGCTTCCATGATATACAGACAATAGCAAACACGAAACACAAGCGCACAGGGTATACAGATAGCACAGACACATAGAGCACACAGACAATAGCGATTAATAGCGAAACGAAAAAGGTTAAGTAGATGCTTTGCAGCGGGAAGCAATCGAACTTACTAATCATCGTGCGATAACCTCATAACTTTGGTGTGCATGCATGAGCAGAATCGATAATGTAGGGCGGTTGTTGATCATGATTAGGTAGCAAAACGAGGATATTTACAGACTTATTTTATTAAGCACGCGAAAACAAAAAAAAGAAAATAAATAGCATGAAAAGAAGCCGAACACGTCAGCGAGAGTCAGATGCTTGATGATATGGCCGCAACTTTGAACCATTTATCACCTTCGGAAGAGGAATGCCAGTCAAAGTAGCCAAACGAAAAGTGGCTGGGCCCATCTGTTCAGAAATCCGGTAGGGACCAAACCGTCGTAACTTGAATTTTCCAACAGAGCAATTCGATTTTGCATTGTAAAAAAGTACAAGTTGCTCCACCGTAAAAACTGGAGTTCTTAGATATCGATCATGTGTTCGAGCTTGTCTTAACTGTACTTCCTGAATAGTCAAAAAACTTTCCCAACGATGCTAATCGAGTTCTCTGAGTGTATCTAATCGAAATGGCAGGGAATCTTCCGGTGAAAACTTCTGATTGATGGCCACACGTAAACTTGGCACAACAATCTCCATTGGTGCTATGGCTTCCAAACCATAAAGCAATTTGAAAGGGGTTAATCATGTTGCTACCTTGTATGTAGTCCGGTATGCCCATAATACTGTAGGTAAAAGCTAATCCCATCTTTCCAATGATTCTATAATCTGTTTTCGAAGCATAGTCAACAAGGTTTTGTTTATACTTTCAGCCAAACCATTAGCACGAGGATAATGAATTTATGCTTTATCTGAAAAGAATGGGTGAGTACTTTCATTAAGTTGTTAACAAAATGCGTGCCTTGATCTGTAACCAGCTCCAGAAGTAAGCCAAAACGTGGGAAAACATCCAAAGGCAAGACAGGTTGTAGGGGGAAAAAATGTCGTTGTAAGGGATGTCCAGACCTTTGATAATTATCACACTATTTGACAAACTGAGATACATCCCTGTACATAGTAGGCCACCATAGTCCACTTTGCAAAATTTTCCGGTATGTTAAATCTGCTGCAAAATGCCCACCGGAAGGTATTGAGTGTGCCAAAGCTATAACTGAGTTTACTTCATGTGGAGGAATACAACGAAGTAAAACTCCAGTGTGATCCATATAGTACATTTCTCCAGCAATTAACCGGAATCTGCGACTGTATACTGCAATCTTCTTACGCATTGCAGGAGAGGTCTGAGTAGGAATACATCCATCAGTAAGGAAAGTTAATATCTGATCATAATATGTAGATGGCATAGGGGGTTCTGCAGATTCATCATTAGTTGGTTCAGTAACATAAATCGCTGGTGTGGTGTCATCTACACCGACTGGAGCTTCACCGGAATCTAAGCGAGAAAGGAAATCTGGTAATGCATGTGAACTGCCGGGCCGATGAATTACTTCGTAATCAAACTCTTGTAAAAGTAGAACCCAACGCGCTAATCGACCACCTAAATGTTGTTGCCGTACTAGATAGACAAGTGCAGCATGATCTACATGAAAAGTAAATTTGTGGCCAAGTAAATAGTGCCTGAATTTCTTTACAGAATACACTAAACCCAGACATTCTCTTTCAGTTACAGAGTAATTTTTTTCTACAGGAGCAAGTCTTCTACTCGCATAGTAAACAGGTCTGAACCACTTATCAGTTTGTTGCATTAACACACTTCCAATGGCTATATCTGATGCGTCTACGAAAACATGAAATGGACGTTCCCAATCAGGTGGTTGTAAAATTGGGACCTGCATTAATTAACTTTTTAGATGATCAAATGCTGTTTAACATTCCTGAGTCCAATCAAACTGTTTAGGAGTACTCGTGATTAAACGATTGAGTGGAATGGCTAAATGAGCGAGCCATCGTAAATGAGGACCATGCCATCTCACTTGACCCATGAATCGCATTACTTCCTTTGGTGTAGTAGGTACAGGTGCTTCTAGCACAGCTGCAATTTTATCTAGATCGACTTGTATGCCCTGTGGAGATACAATATGGCCAAGTAACTTAC
Organism: Ceratopteris richardii; assembly: GCA_020310875.1. Lineage (NCBI taxonomy): Eukaryota > Viridiplantae > Streptophyta > Polypodiopsida > Polypodiales > Pteridaceae > Ceratopteris > Ceratopteris richardii. The sequence goes on from CM035411.1 coordinate 45,974,701, forward strand.
CACATGAAACCGCAAACACAGATTTGTTTGGGTTCAGATAGAGTCTGTATTCTCTGCATTTCTCAAAGCAACACCGTAAATGGAACAAGTGTGCTTCTATCTTACCGAATAAAGAGAAATCATCAAGATATACTTGCATAAGAGAGGTAAGATAAGGGGAGAATATTTCCTGCATACACCTCTAGAAAGTACTGGGGGCATTTGTTAATCCAAACCACATAATAGTACAAGCAAAAACACCCCAATTGGTAATGAACGTTGTGTTTGGTATATCTTCCTCAGCCATTCTGACCTGATTATACCCACTATATCCATCTAAGAAGGAGTACATTTCATGTCCTGCTACTCTGTCAAGCATCGTGTCCAAAAATGGTAAAGGAAATGGATCAGGCACCGTAGCTGCATTCAGTTTCTGGTAATCCACACATATTCGCAGTTGCTTATTCTTTTTAGGAACAATAACAATTGGTGAGATCCATTCAGCGTGCTCTATAGGTACAATGAATCCGACTTTTAGTAACCTAGCAAGCTCTACCTTTACCTTTGCTGCATAGTTTGGATTCATCCGGTAGTTGGGTTGTTTTGATTGGTTTTGCTTCCGGCTTCAGCATGACCCTATGTTGATAATGCGAGGGTCGAAACCTTTCATATCTTTGTAATCCCATGCAAAAACATCAGAGAACTCTCGAAGTAGCTGGATTAAATATGCTTGAAACACTTCAAGTAAGCTTTCCTTTATCTTGACAGGGCGCGGATTTTCTTCATTTCCTAAATTATAGGTGATCAACTGATCTTCTGGAACATAGAATTGTCGTGATTTTTTTGTATCATCAGCTGGTTTTAAAAGTTGTAGATCAGCGTCATCTATAGCACCAGTATCTTCTGTCTTGTCTTCTTCAGTCACAGGCATCACCGTACAAACTGCCGGATTCCAATTATCTACAACAGATTGTAGATCAACAGTTCCTAGGGAGATCAAATCAATATTATTCTTCAAAAACTCTTCTTCTTCATTATCTGACAAACCATCTAACATATGAACTGGTTCTGCAAAATAAGGTCTAGCATGTAATTCACAAGGCTGGATAGCATCTAACTTGACAACATATTTACGATTATTGTCTTTGAAAGTGAGTTCCTGTGCGGACCAATCCTGTATAACCTTAGCTTGTTTCAGCCAAGGACAGCCAAAAAGAAGATTATAATCAAGACTGGACTCCGGTAGTTCTAAAACTACGAAAGTCATCTTAAAAGTGGTTCCCTGCAAAGTGACTGGCACATTCTGTACGAGTCCTACTGGATGGACTCTGGATTGATCGGCCATTCTGACAAAAAACTGGAGTAGTTCGATTTCGGTCCATCCTAACTTTTTACAAAGTGCTGCAGTAGCTATGTTTACACCAGATCCACCATCGATTAGTACTTGTGTATTTTTATGATTTTTATACCATACTGTAATTAAAGGAACCGAGTGATCCACCATAGAGTCAGTTTCTGGTTGTATTGTTGCCATTGTTGGAATGCAGGCAGACTCAGGACTGAACTGTTGCTGAAATTGTTGCCGAACTCCTGGTACTAGTGCAAGTAACTGTCCTAGAGGAAGAGTAATAGACGCCTTGGATAGAATTTCCCATGCCTGATCTACTTGCCTTGTACTTTTACTGATTTTGAAGATGATGCATCTGTTACTGGAGTGGACTCTGGTTCCTGCGATCCTTCATTTGGCAGTGGAACTTGGGTCACTGGAGTTGGATCTGGGAAGACTGGAAGTTCTGTGGTGGTCCACTGACTAGCTTTGTCATACATTCTATGTTGTTCTCGTATACCTGGCTCAAACACTTCAGCTGGTGGTTGCAGTGGCTTACCGGATCTGGTCTGAACTACTACAACTTGTGTTTCTAAGGGTATGATCTGAACCATATTTGTCATTGGGTTTTGGTGCTCCTTCTTCCTTTGATCATATTCGGCCGCATCTTTACAAAATCTTCGAATGTGTCCTAATTCACCACAGAAATGACAACGAGGGGGTGGGAAAGCATTACCTTCTTGTGGTGGACTTGTCTCCCAGCGGTTTGCATTGTAGTTATTATTTCTCTATCCTTGATAATTTCGGTAGCCTTGTTGCTGGTTGTTTCTCATTTGAGGAGCTACATAGTGATTGGCGGACTGCCCTGGTTCTTGTATAATAACATTTACTATTGTTGTTCCCTGTACTTTGGCGTTGTATGCACAAGTTTCGGTGGAATGTCCGGTCATATTGCAAATAGTGCAAAACAACTGATTGAGGGCACAATTGGCACTGGTATGCCCTGAATTCTTGCACGTGGTGCAGTACATCTGTCTGGTCGGATCTTCGGCAACATTCTTACTCGCTTTTAACCATTCCAGGTCTTCTGTAAATCCTCCTACCTTATTCTCGAGCTGCAAAGCCATTTCAATAACCGCATCTAATGTCATAGCTCCTACACAACGGATGATCATAATCTGTCTGAGCTGCGAAGTTAACCCATTAATAAACCATTGAGTGATGACATCATCCGGCAGGTTTGCATGGGCCGGTGGTAGTTGCCTCAAATGCGTTCGGAACAGGGTGGCATATTCCTGCACTGTCTGGTGCAGTTTTTGTTTGTTGTTTTGTAAATAATCGAAAATTTCTGCCAGATTTTTCTTTAACCGGAATCTCTGCAAAAATGCATCCCTTACTACTTCATAAGTCACAAAATGATTAAAATCATATTCTGTGAGCCATCTGGCTGCCTCATTAACCAATGTAGACTGGAATACAATAGCTTTGTATGCCGGATCAGGAGGATGATTTAATAATGCATAACTAATTTCAAAAGTACGTACGTGGGCATCAGGATCATCACCTGGAAACCCACCGAATTTGGAGTATGCTACTCCTGTGGGAGCCCGTCGGGGTGGAAATAGTTGTTGTTGTTGCTGTTGTTGTTGTTGTTGTTGCTGTTGTTGTTGTTGTTGTTGTTGTTGTTGTTGTTGCCCACTCATCGTGCTGGCGGTTGTATTGTTACTATCTTCTGAGTCCTGAGGCTGAATATCTGAACCGTCAGAATCTGTATCGTCAGCCTGTGCACTTTCCGGCTTGATAATATCGTTCATTATCCTTTCGATTTCAGTTTCAAACAAGCTACCTTCCTCCTTGGTATCAAATGTGGGGACACTTACTCCGAATAGTGGTGACCGAAATAGAGATTCACTAGGAAATGGTAAACCGCCACCGGAAAATTATGAACTCTCGGCAACGGGTACCGAAGTATCACCGAAATATGTTGTATTTTCACCAGAACAAGGTAATGTTTCACCTTCACTGATTTTGTTGGCCAACACGCTTCTATCCTTAGAAAAATTCGAATCTTGACCAGATGGTGTTAAGTTAACTGCATACTGCATCCTGGTAGATTCTGGAGTGACTATATCTTCGATAAACTGTGCCACAATCGCACCGAAATCTGCCGAAATTGCAGTACGTTCCACCGGGATTTTACCAGAATCGCTACTAGCGTTCTTCACTTTCTTGATAACTGGGTTAAACTTATCTGCGCTTCTTCCTCCTGGAGGCGTCCTATGCAAATTAGGTATCGCCCAGGACTGTTGGTTTCTTCTATACTTCGGGTATGATTCACCGGAACCAGTAACCGGCATATACTACGTTTGCAATACTTTGTGTACTATTCTTCTTTACGGTCGATTCACAACCTATGACCACTTTCATAATCAATCAACGAACACTCTGGTTGCCACTTTCCCACAATTAGCTGGCAACACTCTTGATGCCACATTCGTACAGACAAATGGTTACAATCTGGTGCCACATTCCCATAGACGGCGCCAGTGTTAAACGTCGCTTGCCGTCAGAAGCGCGTTTAAACACCTATTCGGGTTCTTGGGAGTGGAAGGGGTCTGTTAAACAGAGGCCCTATGCTTGATTTTCCCAAAATAACCACTTCATACGCAACAATATACTAATGTCAAGAACTCTATCAAGAATCTATTACGCTTCACAATCTTACTATCTGTAATCGGACTCTTCCAAGCTTACCGAACATACTCTATTTAAGGCTCTCTCAGCATACAATGCAATAACTAGTCAGTACCGTAATACCGAATACTTGATTAACTCAAGAACTATCCCGAACACAAACTACTGTAACAATAGAGACAATAACAGTGACTCAATCTTTACCAAGCAGGTACATATAATCAAACAGAATAGAAGACGCAAAACGACTCAGAGTTCTCAAACACACAGTACTGAAACTGTCATTACTAGAGTATGGGCTTCATCAAACAACTGACAGAACAATCACCACGGAACTACACAGAACGACTCGCTCAGACAGACAGTTTGGCGATCCCACGGATCGTCTAGGTAAATCACAAACCGAATGGTATCGATAAACAAAAGAAGACAGAGATGACACAGAATACTCAGAGTTAACCAACGCACAGCACAGTAACGTCAAATCAATGACCTAGACAGACAGTCTGGTGATCCCAACTGATCGTCCCCAAAGCATCTCTTTTTCATTGATTTATATAAAGATTACAAACATCTTGTAACAACCTTTTGTTCGTGCGGAATCTAAAAAGATTCAGTCTTTTCGATTGCCAATCCGGCGGCCGACTAACAACCTTTCTAGAAGTTGGGTCTGGACATTATTGGCCCTATTAAACCACCTATAGCTAGAACTAGAGCCCTTTACATTCTAATGTGTACAAACTATTACACCAGATGGGCTAAGGCCTGGGCTACCACCAAAAATGCTATGGCATGGACAGTAGCAATAAAACTTCAAAAATGAAAATTTTCCACCTTTTGGTTTACCTCTCGAATTAGTCTTTGATTGGGGCACACATTTTCTAAATCAGTTGATTATGGAGATCACTGTAGAATACCAAATCAAACATAAATTTAGTTCAGCTTACTACCTAGAGGCCAACGCATCAGTAGAAAGTACAAACAAATATCTCATGTACATGTTGCATAAAATGTTTCTTGATTCTATGAACCAATGGGAGATTATACTTCATATGGTACTTTCGACATACCGCACTTCATATAAAGTTCAGTGGCAAGTACTCTGTTTAAACTTTTGTATGGCTAGGAAGTTGTCCTCCCGTTCAAATTTGCTATTCCTAGTCTCCGGATTGCGGTGTAGAAACATCTATTATCTGAAGACTCTTCTGTTTAGATGATGGAAAAGCTACACCAATTGGATGAACATAGGTACACGAGTTTTTTGTCACTGTAGGAAGTGTAGAGTAGACAAAAGATCAGGCACGACCGAAATTTGCAGACAAATGTTTTTTGATCGAGCAATTTAGTGCTCTATTTTCATTCCAAAATGAAGAGAAAGAGGGTAAACTAAAGCTAAGGTGGACAGGTCCGTTTCGATCCATGAGTTATGCAAACGAGGTTCTTTCTAGCTTGTTATGCTATCCGGAGAGCTGTTATTCACAATCATCAATGGGTCCAAGTTGCCGCCCTATCAGTCCTCCAACAAGTAAATCAGCAATATATATACACATACACACACACACATACATACATATATATATATATATATATATATATATATATATATATATATATATATATATATATATATATATATATATATATATATATACACACACACACACATACATACATACATACACACACACACACACACACATATATATATATATATATATATATATATATATATATATATATATATATATATATATATATATATATATATATATATATATATATATATATATATGTGTGTGTGTGTGTGTGTGTGTGTGTATGTGTGTATATATATACATACACACACACACATATACATACATATATATATATATATATATATATATATATATATATATATATATATAAACATAAAAAATCCAAAGAAGATAAAAAAGAAAAGACAATAATTCAGGAAAATCCCCTCCAACATGCCAAAATAGTGGAATAACTACTCGGCATGTAAATCATACAAACAATCAACGATGGTGGTGGTTGGTACATGCATATCTGATACTCTGATTCTCATCCCAAGGTGTCTAATAAATGCAGGATTCGTGAAGTGAAGATACTATCTAGGGCAATCATGATGCAAACTCGACACTCTCAAATCAGGAAAACAGGCAATAAAATGTTGAGGACGATTCCTAAGCCGGCTTATTTGGTGAACAAACGAACAGAGCAATCAACAATTAAGCAATCTTGTGAAACCTTTAGCAAAGTAAGCAGAGCAGTGATGGCGGCTACTTTCTCTAATGCCGACCTGCCTAACATCCGTGATAGTCTTTTGCAACCATAGGTCGACTTGTTCAAGTGTCGTGGATTATTGAAATGTGTGTTGATGGATTATAGAAGCATTCGGCCTCATCCCCTCTCAAAAGACATAGCGAAGGATATAGCCAGACAGATGGATGGCAGTGACCTTAACATGCCATGGAACAATTTGAGCATTGGCCAAGGGGAAACATTCCAAATATCCCCGGAGGTAATTGCACAGTGATTACATGTCACTAATATAGGTATTACTGCAGTCACAAAAAAATAGACCCCATCAAGTCTGTTGATCTGTTGGGCAAACTGTGTTTCGATGAGTATAAATTCTCCCAACTCCTAGATGATAATCTGCTCAAACTCAGACTCTTATTAATGACTATGGTAATTAACATACAAGCAAAGAATTATGGAGTCTTACAGTACCTATATGTGATGATGAAGGAATCTTCCAAAACACAAGTGAATTCGGCAAAATTGATATTTCAAAAGATGAAGAAAGAGGTCCAGAGATTGTACAGAGGAACCAAAAGATCAATCAATGCTACTCTAGACTCCAAAGTCAAATTTGTATTTACATTGCTTTTGTCTGAGCACCCTTTGTTCCTACCTCGTGAATGCAAAATAGTAACCATTGAGGTTTTCCTTCAAGTGTTGAAGAAACGAGCTGCGAAAAGAAAACCAATTGTGGGTACTTCACATGATCAGGGCACAGTTGAATGCGATGAGGATGAGGAATCCCAAAGGCAACAAGTGGAGAAAAATTAACAAAAGCAGGAAAGAGATTGAAAAGCGATAGAGGAAGAGGCTGAAAGAAAGAGACAAGCGGAAGAAGTGAAAAGGAAGAAGACAGAAGAAGAAGAGGAATTCGGGAGACGAATAGAAGAAGAAAACAAAAAGAAGATGGAAGCAAAAATGGAGAAGCTTTGGAAATAGAAGGAGCAAGTTGAGCAAAATGCAGAGAATGTCAAGAAGGTTCCACCACTTCCTACCTTTACGTCGTGTAATCTTAGTGATAAATGGAAAAAGGCAGATGGTAGAGTGAAGTTTCTTGCAATCAAATGCAGTGACCACATCTATCCATGGATGTTTTCGAATGAGCCGACGAGACCCAAGTAGTTAGATGATTTGGCTAGGGGCATTCACTAGATTGTGGTCAGGATGAAAGATCTGCAAAAGAAAAGTACCATTTTAACTCAACAGAAAGAAGAATGGGTAGCAGAAAAAGCAGATATGATTGTACAGATCAGCCAACTAAGGGTGGAGATTGACAAACTCAGAATGGAGAATATGGGAAGGGAGAGTGTGGCTCATGAACACACTCTCAAAGAATTGAATGATGCTCTAGCGAAAATTACCACACTCAAGGCAAAATCTGCAGAAAAGTCTAAGAAGATGGAGCAGATAAAAGCAAAGGCCAAATAGAAACACAAAGCCCTGCAAAAATTAAACAAGATGAATAAAGAGTTAGCAGCAAAGCTTCAAAAGGAGGAAAAAGAAGTAAAAAGATTAAATAAAAAAGTTAATAAACAGATTGATGAAATGTCAAAACAAGAAGCAACCATTGCTGGAGTAGAAAAGAGACTGGCAATGCGGGACTCGGAGTATACTGATTTAGAAGTTAAATTCTACACTGTACAAGAAAGCTTTGATACGGCTAAGGCTCAACTAGTTGAAATCAAAGATTTGGAGAAGTAGGTGGAAGAGTGGAAACAAAGATGCACAAATGCTAATATTGTTCTGGACGGAAAGGAAGCCAAGGTCGTCGAGTTGAAGAAAAATACAGCAGTTTTTGAACTAAAGCACAAGACAAAATTAGAAGAAGAAAAAAGGCTAACGGATGGATATATCAAAAAGTTATTAGATATTACTATCCCTTTGATCATATGTTAGATAAATTAAAAAATAGGATTCCATAACTAAAATTTGCGACAGTGAGTTACAAAAGTGCAAGTCAGCAATTATTGGATCTAAAGGAGCTTTTTGAAGCAGGGATCAGAGTATCCGAAGAGAATTTAGAGGATATGTTTAAAGAACTTATGTATGACATAGAGCGTATTATGAGCCCCGAGCTTCAAAATAATGATGATGACTTGTAAGCAAGAATTTGTAATTTAGTGGCTTCGGATCCACCGTGCGTGCCAGTATTAGTCGCCGGAATGGACTGACCAAAATCTTGTAATATTGTAATTTATAATAGGAAGAGGGGTTTATTTTGAAGAGTTTTTGAAAGTTCGGTGTTTTCTTAATTTCAAAGTACGAAACAGTGTGAAGGAGCGGAGAGAGAGAGAGAGAGAAAGAGAATGGTAAGTCAGTCTGTGTAGAATGGTGTTGTCCAGAAGTTTGGAGGAACGGAACTCTGTCTTATGGAGCTGTAGATTGCAGAAGTATTTGTAACATCGTACGAAGTCTGAAGACTATAAATCAGAGTTTGTATGAATGTTTACTATCTAGTGTTCCAAAGTTTGTAATTCTAAAGCCTATAATCAATCTGAAGTACTGTAATTTTCTTAATACAATGTTAATAATCTGAAATCTATAAACTGTGTCGCAATAACTTAAGGAACATAAATGCATGTTGTGATTGTGGTAATTGCAGTCATAATCCTCGTTCCCGTACCTTAACCTTTGGGAAGTTTGATGTTTGTTAAAGGAAAACCAGCCATCAAACAAGACTATTGCACACACCTCAACAAAATGGAGTTCCTGAAAGAAAGAACATGTCTCTCATGGAGATGGTGAAGTGTATGGTCAAAAGTCATGTTTTACCACATAACTTCTAGCTTCTGGTCGTTATGTGTGCATCATATGTACTTAACACGTGTCCCACCAAAGCAGTACAATCAATCACTCCATATGAGACTTGGCATGGTTGCAAGCCATCTGCTGTTCATCTGTGTGCCTTTGCTTATCTAGCATATGCATTAGTGCCTGAACAAAACACAAGAAATTGGATGATTAAGCAGTTAAAAGTATTTTTGTTGGGTACAATGTTGAAAATAAAGGCAATCGTCTATATCATCCACACATTAAACACATTTTGGTTAGTCATGTTTTTGTGGAAGATGAAATTCAACCATTACTTTCATGTACCAAGGAGACATCAGTTAGCTCTAAAGAAATGTATGACACTATGCTACCTCTTTTTACAAGTGCAGAGCAAGTCTTGGTCCAAATGAGGCAATTTCTCAGCCTTTATAGGTTCCACAGATGATGAAGATCATTCCATTCTTTATGCATATTTACATGATACATTTGCTGATGAGAGGGCTGACATAGAAGAGGCTTAAAAAATGCCTAAATGTTTGGTGTAGACTTTGAGAGAGAGAGAGAGCAAATTAAATGCACTTGTGTCATATTGTACCTATTCAAGGTCTCATAGTGCTTTGTTTGCATCATATTGCCAAGCAATGGTTGCCTTTAGTCTTTGTGATGACAATGAGCATGTTTCTTTTGATGAAGCACAAAATTCTAAAGATTGGATGAATGCTATACAATCAGAATATGATGCTATTATGAAGAATGGTACTTGGAATTTATGTGATTTTCCTCCAGGAAAAAAGGCCATTGGCACTAAAGGGGTATACACACTGAAATGTAAGTATGATGTAACACTTGAAAGGTATAAGGTGAAGCTTGTTGCAAAAGGTTATGCGAAAGAAAGAGGCATTGATTTTGATAAGACCTTTGTTGTCCCATGTTGTATGACCACTATTTGTAGCATTTGTGCACTTGCAACTCATCATGGTTGGAATGTACATTAGTTGGACATTAAAAATGCATTTTTGAATGGTGACTTACGTGAAGAAGTGTGTGTATTTCAGACCCATGGTTTGGTGCAGAAAGGGCATGAAAACAAAATGTGTATGCGGAAAAAAGAATTATATGGTTTGAAGCAAGCACCACATGCTTGGTATGAAAAGATACATGCCTACTTGACCGCACATGGTTTTGAAAATAGTCCAATTGAGAGCACCTTATATGTTAAGCATGTAGATGATGTACTTATGATCATCGTTGTATATGTTGATGTCATGCTCCTCACTAGTCCTAATGAGAAGCATATTGCTGAATTTAAGGCTAATTTACATGCCTCTTTTGAGATGTTAGTAGTTTTTTTCCCCAACTTGTATATATGCCAATTGTTGATGACATGATTGCTCCTACATCATCTAGATTTGTATTCTCATGAGTGCATCTCCATTTTGTATCTAGGAGGCACTACATTTCCAGTTTATTTCTATTTTATATTGTATCTCTTTTGTATTTGAGTACCATGCCATTTGCTTCTACCATTGTATTCATTTTCCTTTGAGGGGAATTATTCCACATGCGATGTACTTTGGAGAGCCCCTCCCAAATCTATATAAGGATGGACTCTCCCCCCATTTGTACTTGGTTAGAAGCTTGAGGAGCCTACTCCATGCTCTTGGCAAGCTCATTTCTAATCCGTGTGAGTTTACCCATTTCTTGGTCTACTCATTGTTGATATATTTAGGTAGTGATGTGTGAACACACTTGGACCACCGGGGCACTTTTTTCCCTCTTTAGGAGGTTTTTTTCCCTCGGGTTGTGTATATGACTATTGCCCTAACGAGCTACTTATCTTTGTACATTCTAGTGGTAATACATTCAGTATTGTGTGTTGTGCTCTAAGCTTCTTCTTCCTTGTGTTGTTTGTGTGCTTTCGTAGACCTCAAACTCCAACAAATGGTATCAAAGCAGGTCACTGCTTCATCTAGGGTATCGTCGAGACCCCTCCATTCATAGTCTTAGAATCGTAAAAAATTTGGTGAGCATACTTAGAATGATTAGTAGATCAAAATAGCTTTGTTGTGTGGTGCAAAAATCTTGATCTAAGCTTGTTTTGCCTCTGAATGGCACTTATGTAGGCTATTTTGTCTTTTTGTGCCAAAGATATATACAGGTTTTGGTTCACTAGTATAAGCATCTCAAAGTCTACCATAGGTTTAGCAGAATTCGACAGGGTACTTCTATTCAACTTTTTGAGATACAATCAATTTTCTACATCAAGGTATTTTAGTGAGTGGTCATGGCTGAAAGCAGTGATGTATTTTGTATGTTGGCTGCTGAGGATAAGTTGGATGGTATGAATTAACCATTATGAGCTTATATGATGCATCATCTATTGGTTGCAAAAGGATTGTGGACTATTGCACAAGGTGTTGAAAAACATCCTATTACACCTGCAAATACAGGTACTAAAGTTGATGCAGACGGTGCTGAAGATAACAATATTCTTCATGTTCCTGTTTCTGCTATAGTTTCTGTTGCACCTACTGTAGAGCAAATTTGTTGGGATGGCAGAGATGCTCAAGCACATGCATTGATAGCCTTTTCTATCAAACATGCCATTATTCCTCATATTCTCTCATGTAGAACAGCTAAGGATGCTTGGGATACACTTACCACTCTGTACTAGGCAAGGAATGAGGCTCGTATTGCTTACCTTCAAAAACAGTTGGAAAGTGACCACATGAATGAAGGTGATTCCATTGAGTTTTTTGACAAAGATAAAATATTTGAAAGAACCGTTGATTTCTGTTGATGAAGTCTTGCCTGATAGTTCACTTGTGCTATCTATTCTAAATGGACTTCCCAATTCATATTCGTGTTTTGCCTCTACTCTTTGTTTGATGATGAAAGGCAATCCAAATGCCTTAACGTTTGAGGATTTAGTCTCTATTCAATTGTAGGAAGATCAGTCTAAGAAGAATAGGTCCATTATGCATGTTGCAAATCAAGCTTTCCTAGCTAGTCAGAAGGGCAAAGGTAAATGGAGATCTTCTACTAATAAGCATAAATTTACTAATTCTACACAATCAAAGAAGGATGACAAAGACGAAAAGAAAATAGAAAAGTAGAAATTGTTTTGCAAGTACTGTAAAGCAAATGATCATGTCATAAAGAATTGTCAAAAACTAGCTGCAAAAGAGGCAAAGAAAAAAGAGGCTGGAATGGTTGTTGCAGAGGCCTCTACACCAAAAATAGAGTTTGCTAATGAAGTGTAGAATGAAGAACTATTGTTTACAATTTTGACCCATCTTCTCATGAGCAGTGTATGTCTGCAGTAGACTCAAATTTTTGGTACTTTGATAGTGGGGCAACCAAACATATTACCTCACAACGTAGTTTCTTCACTTCACTCGAGCCTACCCCTACAAGGAATATTGTCATATGTGCCAACAACTACTCTTATCCTATCATGGGAGTTGGTAAGATCATTCTGACAACTACTGATGGTAGTTCTTTTACATTGTTGGATGCTTTATTTGTGTCAGGGATCAAGAAGAATCTATTATCAATTTTAGCTTTAGCTAAGATTGGCTTGGTTGTGAAATTTGTTGATGACAAATGTACAGTTCATGATCTGTCAAATAGCAATGTGACTATTGCTTTTGGCATTTTATGTCGTGGGTTGTATAAGCTCATAAACTATGAAAAATCTATGAATGATTTTGTCATATTTATTTCGACCTCCATAGTCTACCATTGGTCTACCTGCATTTGGTCGAGGACCCGAACCGGGTCAAGGACGAAAGCTCGGGGGAGCCAAGGCTCTTGTATGGATCTTCGAGGTTATTCCATCTCCTCAGAGTGGCCATATGAGGAGTGTTTGGACCTTAGAGAAGATTCTAGAGGTGCCAAGGGCAAGGGCTATTTAAGGTTGGGAGGAGAGTGGCAGGTAGCTAATTGGGATCTTTAATTTGGTATCAGAGCTTGAGTGAGATAAGGGAAAGTCTTAGAGAAGAGGCCACTTCATTATCTTGCTAAAGAATTTTCATGGGGAAAGAAGGGGCAGCTCACGCACATATGTTTTGGGGGATATTTTGTTGCCTTGAGGGAGAAGGGTTGCCTCGAATCGCGTGTAGTAGAAGAAGCAAAAGTATATCACATAGCCATCATCTTATGTTTTGGGGGAGATTTTTGTTGCCTTGAGGGAGAAGGAGCTCACAAACTGTCACTCTGATGGCGATTCTCACTGCACGAATGGCTTCGAAATGGGGGTAAATTCCAATGCACCTGGTGGAAATATTTTTTGGCTGCTGAAATTCACAGTTCTATGCTCGAAAGTCGATTTGCACCGTGAAAAGTGCACGCGTGCTGCGACTCAAAAAACCAAAACTTGAGAAGGAGTTGAACCTACTCTGATACCACTGTTGGGTGTGTGTAGAAGAGCAAGACACACACAAGAAGCACACACAAGGAGCACAAATGTAGCAAGACACACGGAGAAGAGAATGGTTGGAATAGCTCTCTCTATTGACGATGAATTGAACTGAAGTAAGAGCTGAATAATATCCCTAAGTACAAAGTACCACCACATATGAGAGTATCAAGTATGTGGTAACATGGGAAAAAGACCTCTAGCGAGCACTAGAGTAAAAAGTGCCCATGTATAGGGAAAAGGTTCACATCAAAGCTACTCAAGGAACACATATGTGTAACAACAACATGCAACAGTACCATTTCAAGTTGCACAAACAACAAATTAAAGATACTTTCATGCTTTTGCTATGCATTTGATCTAACTCACCTATACTAAAACCATATAATGAAGTGATATGCATAAATATTGTTTCATGAGTAATAAAAAGATTCATGTGCAACAAATCATTCATCATGAATTTATTTATTTACAACAAGCAAATTATGCATTGGTTCTAGTTCTAACAAAACACACATAGAAAATTCTAAATGCTTAAATCAATATAACTATATGTATATATATATATATATATATATATATATATATATATATATATATATATATATATATATATATATATATATATATATATATATATATATATATATATATATATATATATATATATATATATATATATATTGATTACTAGGACAAATTATTTGGTGAGTGCATGCAATTGATGTCCATAGATTACTAAAATAATATTTTCTTTTTTTCAATGCATACATCCACTCATTCTCTTGTAAACAACTAGTTATAATACTAATTGTATCTTCTAATTCATACAACTAAATTTTAATGAAAAGAATAATAATAAATGCATTAATGAACTTCCATGTACAATTGAATATTCAATCTTTATTCACAATTGAATATTCAATCTTTATTCAATCCATGAACTCATTCAAAAAATCAATCAATGAAGTATTTCAACATCTAATGTATCTTAAACGAGTAGCTATGAACAACAACCTCTTCCTTTCTTCTACTTCATTTTCTATAAAAAATTTAAGATTTGACATTCTTTTTTATGATCCTAAATGAAGATAAATATGAGGGAAATTATGTCTTATGAAAAGAAACCATGTCCAAAAACATCTATGAAAGAAATAAGAATTCATTCATGCCTAAAGAGTCCCTCACGATTCTATTCAGTCAACTTCCAAGCTCTGTATAGATGGTCATATCTACTCAAAATCTAGAAAGTAACCTATGATTGGAGCTCTCAAAGCAAGGAATCTATAAGAGTTTGAATTTTTGAATTTGGATATCCTTAGCTCAAGATATGGCCATTTTGGTGCACCTAGGTAGGTATTTCAAAGGTCAAAATCAGAGAAAAAAATGATCTATTGACAATTTTGCTCTACATCAAGGATGTGTGGTGGAGTGAGTAAGGCACATGCCTTCTATTGAGAGGTCTGGGGTTCAATTCCTCCGAGCTCTACCCTTCATATCCTTGGATATAAGGAAGAAAAGAAGTATATACTTACCTCTTGCACAGAATAGCCGACGACTATGTGATTTTGCTTCTTCTGCTACACGTTGTGGACAAGATTTGAAGTCAAACCTCTACATTGCAACATAAGGATGATGATTATGTTGTTATTCCCAGGAACCTCAAATACAGTCTTCGTGTCACTTCACGCGAGCAGTATGCAAGCATGTATATGGATTCTATCCGGGAGCCAGATATGTTTTGGAACAAGTTAGCTAAAGATTTTTTTTTTCTAGAAGAAGGTGCATGCAAGAAAGGCGATCATATTGACACGTTGATCTTTCATTCTAAAGAACGAGTGGACATGCAATAGGGAGAATCGAAGGCACGTGAAGGATTTTTTTTTTTTTTTTTTTTTTTTTTTTGGTTGGAGTTTTAGGGTACGGTTCATAAAGCCTTTGTAAAAGATAAAACCTTATATCTATCCTTTCACCCTCCTTTCTACGAAATCGACGACATACCTGGTGAACCCGACGTGAAAGGAGGGGGTGAGTGAGTTATAGAGCCACAAAGATTAGCATAATCAAAATGGAAGAGATCCTAGCTCAATTCCTACGATTTCAAGAAGAAGATAGGCGTCAAAAAGCCATCCAATCACTTTATGAACGTCTAGTCAATCGGTGTGGTTTTTTCAATGGAAAGAATGTCTCAAAGTTCTGCAAAGAATATGAACTCGAGGCCAAATATCTAGGTGTTGGATTAAGTCCGATGACGGAAAAAGAACTATGCGAAAACTTTATCTATGTGTCGGGATACGACATGCGAGACCAAATAATGCGAATAAATCAAACGACATGGTCCCAATACAAAGCGACACTCCTCAAGCAGTTTATGCTAGAGGATCTTGATAAAGTAACTCGTAGATCTTTCCTGAGGTGGGTTCATATGCCCAAAGACCAACCAATTCTTGAGATCAAAGAAGAGTTTGAGCGACAATATGATGATCTTTCTGAGCACGATAAGAGGTGCATAAGTCATGGAAGAGTTTCGTTGTTTCTTCGAACAATCGATGTTAATGCCCGAGAGGAGTTAATTCCACTTCTACAAGATACAGACTCCGACTCAGGACTCATAGAGGATTGGATGCTCGTCCATGAAGCTGTGATGAAATACGTAAAGAAACAACAAACAATAGAGAAATTTTTAAATGATTGGAGAACAGATCTTCAAACAGATGAAAATTATAACCATGTTCCAAGCATTTTACCAATCATGGATAATGTTCAAGTCCATGAGGTTGTAGAGACCCCATTTGGGCATGAAGTAGATATGCATGGGCTTAATATCCATAGTGATGATGGGAAATATGAAGAAACTTCTAAAAGTGTGATCGATGTAACCTCAAAGGTTACAAGGTGCCAAGAGCCCCTAGACTTCTTTACAATGATTATATCTTTAGGTGCCATGAGTGGACAAAGCCCGAAGATGGGAGGATCAAAAGAGCAAGAGGAAGCTAATCAAAATCAAACCAAACTAAATCAAAATCAAACCAAACTAAACCACATCAAACCAAACAAACAACAAACATTAAACAAAACAAAAACCAACAAAACCCAACAAGAAATCAAGATGAAGCTTCCTCTACTCCGATAAACTCCTCACATCGAATAAAAGATAATCAAACAAATCAAGAAACATATCAAGATGCAAACAAAGAGATAGAGATATCTAGAAGGCTCATAGGTGACCAAATGGAGATAAAAGATGAGATACAAATAGAGAACCTAATAAATATGTCTGAAGATCGAGCTCGAGATGCATCCTTACATGATGACATCGGGCAAGATGTGGAGTATGATTGGATGTCACTTGATGGTGATGATCCTTTTCTAAAACAAGATTCGGATAGAACTTCTGATCTAATGACTGAATTACATGAAAAAACTCCCATGGAACATGATGTTGAATCTAAGGACCTGTCAATAAAAGATCCGATGGGTAAGAAAATGGATATGCAGAAATCCACATTATACATGCATACAGAGATGCAAGAAAATGAACCTACTTATATGAAGGAGGACATGCAAATAATGAGTCCTCTAGAGATTGAAATGTGTGATGACGAAGATGAGTATGATGCTAATCTAGAGGATGTACAAATGATAAGCCCTCTAGATAGTGAAATGTATGGCGATGGTGATAAGCATGATCCTAATCCCACCGATAGTCTAGATCAAGATCAAGATACTGATATTCTTTTGAGCGATGTCACATTGGACAAAGATCCTACACATAAAAAGGAGGATAAGTTGGATGGAGTTCAAAATAATGATATGTATGTAAATGATGCCACGTTCCATGAAGAGAGGAATATGATTGAACATGAGGAGAATGAGAAAATACCATTGATCATTCCTCTAAATACTGATATGTATGTCAAAAATAATCATGTTGAGTTGAGTCCACACGTTGAAGAAATTGAGCATAAAGTAGCAGATGAAATGTTTATTGTGACATATGATAAATCTGATGTGTGTATAGCATCGAAGGATATTCAATGTAAACCTATTGAGTCAAACAAGTGCATTGATGAAGCTCAACTTGATTTGGGTATATATGTCAAGATCCTCATATACGATGAGATAGTCGAGCAAGAATCAATGACCGAAGAAATGTATGATGAGTGTGGTGAGAGTACATCCTCTGAAGAGAATGAGCAAGAAATGATTGAGAGATATGAAGAATTCTATGATGGGATCTTGAATAAAGAAGTTGAGTTCCCGTCAATCTACATGCACTGTCCTATAAGGTGTAAAAATTATGATGAGTTTGATCTTGATAAGAAAGTCTCTAGTGATATTGAAGATGAAGACTTTCTTGGATTCAGTGATATTGAGTCTCTTCATGAAAATGGGCAAATGAATCTGGAAAAAGACAATGATGAAGAGTTCCTGGAAAGATTGGAGAAAGAAGCAGACTTCATAATTTCCGAAACTCAGTCAGAAAGGAATGATTTTGCCATGGAGAATAAAGATGACTGTGTCTTGATGTCTGAGTATGATGAACACTTCCATTTGAAGTGGGATTCAAATGATTCTATTCAAAAACCTCATCTTAACGGTGATGGAGACATGATAGAAGATATTGAAAGGGATAAAACTCCTATAAATGATCTCAAGCATGAAATAAAAGAAAATACATGCTTGCAAGAAAATTTCAATTATGAATCAAACATATGCAAATTTCAAACTTCATATACATGTATTCATGACTCTGCACATGATGAATTTGAAAGAATCATAAATAAAGATACTCATGCTCAGATAATTGAAATATGGATATCCAAATTCTCTGAGAGTTACAAAGACCAAACAAGCTGCCAAGAGGTAGACAAGCGAATAAGGTGGCTTGTATACATATTTACTGTATTTATGAATGCAACGCTGATTGGTGCAATTCAAAGATGGCTTGTTTTTAAACATACCTTCTTTGGAGAATTTATTTGTGAAAATGTATTGGAAAGGAATTTCTTGTATTCACAAGAAATTCAAAAGTGACTTTTGTAAATATAATTATGTAAATACTTAATAATTATGTTTTGATTTTTCGAGATGGATAAAAGTAAATATAAAAATAAATAAATAAATAAATAAACAAATAATTGCATAAATAAATAGAGCAAGAAAATGCATCTACCTCTCAAGAAAATGAAAATTTTTCAAAATAATCTTTTTGAATGTGATGCTACTAATTTCTCTTATGCAGTTTTGAGAGCAGGTATTGATAAGGAGCTAATCGAAGATCTAGAGTTTTGAGAGATTGTATAGAGGCAACCACATTTGAGCTACATGCTTATGTTTTATTGCAAATGGTTTTTGAAGTTCTTTCATGGACTGCATATGTATATAATATCATTTTGATGTGATGTTTCACATGATTTGTTTAGTTTCTATGAGTGCAGGAATGATCAAGCGAAGCCAACGGAGATGATGACTCAAGAACAAAGTCGTGAAAATCTTTTTCATTAGCTATCGTGCTTTAACCCTGATCTTTTCTTTGCACCATCTTTGAGATGCATTGCATGCCAAATATGCATGTAAAAATATATAGAAACACGTCTTTGAAATTCCATAGAAGCACGTCCATCTGCACAATTAGATAGGTAAATATCATTGAAAAATAATAAAGCAAGTTTTGAGTGATAAGAGAGGATAATTCTGAGTAAGGGAGAGTGATTGCATCTGTAAGATAGTGGAGTTGTGAGTGATGTGAGCATTGTTTAGATACCATAAAACCCTCGATTTTTCACACCATTTTGTTTCTCTTCATGCACCTAAAACATGCATAAATGAAATGTAAAGAGCACGAGTGATATTTTGGTTAAAACCCGTAGTTGCACGAGTGATTGCACTTGTATTGAATTGTATATCCATGATGAAAATGTGAGTTCAATTTGAGTGTACATCCTCAACACCGAATTCCTAATACCTCCCTTATTTGCACCATGCTGTTTTTTTATGCACTTAGAGTATGCATATGTAGGGCTCATTACATGGCCGTGCATAGGCACATTTGTTTTAACCCATGCACTTGATTTCACTCACATTTGGATTCTTGAAGACTTGCAGATACCGAGATCGATGGTGGTGCATCCGGAGGATGCACAGGTTCAGAGGGGGTGGATGTGGACAAGATTTGAAGTCAAACCTCTACATTGCAACATAAGGATGATGATTATGTTGTTATTCCCAGGAACCTCAAATACAGTCTTCGTGTCACTTCACGCGAGCAGTATGCAAGCATGTATATGGATTCTATCCGGGAGCCAGATATGTTTTGGAACAAGTTAGCTAAAGATTTTTTTTTCTAGAAGAAGGTGCATGCAAGAAAGGCGATCATATTGACACGTTGATCTTTCATTCTAAAGAACGAGTGGACATGCAATAGGGAGAATCGAAGGCACGTGAAGGATTTTTTTTTTTTTTTTTTTTTTTTTTTCTTCGGACGAAAAAGGAATGGGACGTGAAAGGAGAGAGTCATCTCCCTGAAGATGTTCACCCTTAGCTGGGAATCAAAACTGCGGAGGCAGTGATGGCACCATTCGAAGGAATCATGAGCGTTGTGCTTCATATCCACCAGCGCCGCTATTACATGTAATGATGTTCGAAGCCCTTCAAGGAGAGATAGAAGACACCTGCAGAGGCAAGGGCTGCAGCAAAGGTAGAAATCGAATCTGCATCTGATATGGGCGCATTTCTGGAGGATAAAAAAATTGTGGCAGGAAAGTCTTGATGTTTCTCTGAGTACCTACAACTCAAAGGTAAAGTCATGGCTGGGCAGCTTGCGACTGGACGGGCGGCACTTTAGATTCATGAGGAATGGAAAACAAAGAGGGAGCGCACCAGAAGAGCATGCGAAAAAGGGTGATGTGGAGAGGAAGGTGAGTGTTGATGACGAAGAGCAGAAAATCGTGTGATGAACCCCTCGTCAGTATTAATTCCAGATCTGAGATGTGAGCGCTTGGACAGAAAACGAAGTGAGGATTTACCGACGGCTGGAAATTGATGAAAAGCCGTCGAAGAGCTTTGCATTTGTGTTGGTGGCTCACTGCTACAATGATTTAGATGGACTATAATATTATTGTTAATTCAAGAGGCTCTTTCCAAATGTCAAATTTTGGTATGAAGATGAGTTGCGCACACACAGATTTTTGGTAAAATCAGACAAAAGGTTTCTTCTACGTGTGATGAATGGGTGACTCTATATAATATGCTCTGCATTCAAATAAGAACTGAAGATGTGAACAACATCGATTGGGAAAGCAGGAGTTTTGGGAAGAGCTTGAAAAGGGATCTAGCGTTTCTGTAATCCCAACTGTTGAGGTTTTTAAAGATGCCAAATCTAAATATTCCAGACGGATCCATGCTTTGAGGGCAAACCTGCTAAAGGTGCTACAAAAGAAAATCGGTGACAGAGGACGGGATTTCTCGTATTTCTATATGAGATCAAGATAGAGTTTTTCCGATAGTGTATCGTCATTCATAGAAGGAGAATCCTGGGAATCCTAGATATCGTCAGAGAGCTGTGAAAAAGGCGGCACCTACGAAAGAGGAAGTGATGATACGGTCTCAAAACACACGCATGCTGCTGAAGCCTGAAGGTATCTCATTATGCTACTGATTTATACCAGGTATTGAAAACGTCTGTGCATATATAGCGTTCAACTACATTCGACTAGTGTTTTTCCTTGATACAAAGACTTCTTACTGATTCTTGATGTGAATTATGACTGAAAGGGTGTTCCATCTTCTGTGTAACATCCCATTGAACTTATTGTGAATGTGAAATCATGCATTTGCTTCATACAGATTTACTTTCATAGGTTTATTGCTAAGCATGATAAACACCATGCCAATTGATGTGGTAGATTCTCATACATCCGCTCTGTGTCTTCTCACTATAGTTCGATGTACATGTACGACAAAGTTCTTGCTCACCGATTTTGAGTTGTAAATCCAATTAATTGGCTTTCTAAAGTTAAACGCTGACAAGTATGTTTGCAGCAATAGGTTTTGAATTGCAGTATTTTTCAATATTATGATCTTGGTTGTTTCTATCATGAATCCTAGCGTTCATGGTAAAGCGATTCACTTTGAAAACTTGAGCAAGGTTCAAACCTCTTTACGCATTAATTGGAGATAAAAAATTGGTTGAAACTGGAAAATCTTTGAAGCACAAGGGTAGGGGAGTGTTTACAGTGAGATCACGGGAAATGAATCAGACATGCATATTACATGTGTGTATAAATGTTTCAACAAAAGAGACAAAGTGAAAATTATGGTTAGATACGTTTCTCCTTTGCATTCTGTCGAGTGGTTATTTTTCATGTTCTGCATATTTTGTGCAGATTGACGCTGAAGCCTTGAAATCCATTGTTCGATATCTTCTACACTCAAACTATGATGAAGATTTTTTTATATAAAAAGAATTCAAACTATGCTTTTGTTAATTGCACATTTGAAGTGTGGCTTTCGTGTTCGAATGCCATGTGAGGACATTGGAATCCTATACGTATAAACTTTATTGAGCTGTTGCACGTGCATCATCTTGCTAGTTTCATACGCTTTACAACTCGTAGAAGTAGGACAATGGACAGAAAGAGAATTGAACAAGTTCACAAAGCTGACTTTAGGCCTTCGTTTAAAAGAATTTTATCGAAAAGGAAGAATTTTTGAGTTGTTGCGGCTTATTAGATGATGAAGTTAATGTAATGATCAAACTGTTTTCCTTTTTTTTCTCTTCCTTACATAGCTAGACTAAAACAAGGAAGCTTCTTTGATAGTTTTAAGGAATCATTTTGTGCATTCATGCACATTGGAAATGGTCCAATGTTCTTATGAACCTTTGATGAGTTATTTCTTTCCTTACTTTTGTACGTTTAAGTGCTTGATGTATCTTGATCTTGCAATCTTGTATGCCTCCGATTCTAGCCAAATGTCATGTTTTTTTTTTTTTTTTTTTTTTTTTTGTTGGAGTTTTAGGGTACGGTTCATAAAGCCTTTGTAAAAGATAAAACCTTATATCTATCCTTTCACCCTCCTTTCTACGAAATCGACGACAACGTGATTCGAGGCAGCCTGAAATTTCAGCACTTATTTTAGCTTTCGTCGAAATGAAGATTTTGTCACATTCTTGTTCTTTAGTGAAATGGCGAGCAGCAATGACTTGTTTGGCATGCTTCAAGCTGAAGATAAGCTTGATGGGATCAACTATCCAATGTGGTATTACATGATGAAGCATGTTCTTGTTGCTAAACAACTTTGGAACATAGTGGCAGATGTAGATCGAAGACCAGCAGGTGCTTCTACTTCACAGTCTACTATCATAGATGGAGCTTCTTCTTGGAGTACAATGGTTTCTCCTTCTCCACCTACACAGGAGTAGCTTAGATGGGATGGAAAAGATGATCAAGCTCATGCTTTGATTGCGCTTTCAATGAAGCATCATATAGTTCCACACATTCGGTCATGTTCTACATCGAGACAGGCATGGGACACTCTTGCTTCTTTGTATGCCATGCGTAATGAAGCACGTGTTGCATACTTGAGGAAGAAACTTGAGGATGTATCTATGGCTCAAAATGAGTCAATGGATGTGTATATGACATGCATCAAGGACTTGAAAGAGCAATTGGCAAACATAGATGAGATTATTCCGGATGCATCACTCATTTCTACATTGTTGAAACGATTACCGGAATCTTTTCAAAGCTTTGCTACTACACTCCATTTGGTTGCAAAAGGAAATCCTAATATGTAAGCATTTGATGAGGTTGTGTCTCTTCTTTTCCAAGAAGAACAATCTAGAGTGAATAGGAGTGGTTTGATTGAGGGAACACAAGCACTTACTATCTCACAAAAGGGAAAAGCAAGTATGGTTCAACTTTGGGTTCATCAAAACCAAAGCCCCAAGCTTCCTCTTCCACTCATTCCTCTAATGATGCCGATTTGCAAAAGAAGAAGAGATGCAAATATTGTCAAAAGGATGGTGATACTATTGATGAGTGTAGAAAGCTTGCTAAACACAATGAAAAGAAGAAGGAATCCGTCATGTCTATTGCTGAAAATTCAGCAAATGTAAAGAATGATGAAGCTAACATGGCTCAAGATTTTTGGTCATGTGTTGTTACATGTCATTATGATGCTTCTTTGCATTCTAAATGTATGGTTGTGAGTGAGGCTGATTCGGATTGCTTCTTTGATAGTGGTGCTTCAAAGCACATAACATCATGCAAAAGCTTTTTTACCTCTTTGAAAGATGCATCCAAAGGAGGACATGTGATGTGTGCAAACAATGCCTCTTATCCTATCATTGGAGTAGGAGAAATTGAGCTTACGACTGCAAATGGAGGTGTGATTCTCTTGAAAAATGCATTGTATGTTTCCGGTATCAAGAAGAACTTAATTTCAGTTTCGTTGATTGCCAAAGTTGGACTTCATGTAAACTTTGTTGATGATAAGTGTATGGTTCATGACTTCAACAATGGCAATGTTTTTGTGATGTCCGGTACATTATGTAATGGTTTGTATCACATGGATACATACAAGAGGGTTGCCTCGAATGCCTTGGTTGCTCATACTTCTTCCATGGCTGAAATGGAGCTTTGGCATGCTTGTTTTGGTCACTTAAACTTCAATAGTTTGCTTTATTTGCAAAAGAAGGACATGATTATTGGCTTGCCTACACTTGAGTCCATTGAAAAGCATGCATGTGAAGGTTGCATTCTTGGAAAAATGCATCGTGCTTCTTTTCCAAAAGATAGTCATACACACACTACAAGAAAATTGCAACTTGTTCATAGTGATGTATGTGGTCCCGTCAAGACTCCATCCTTTGGGAAGCATGTATATTTTGCTACCTTCATTGATGATGCTACTCACCATACATGGATGTATCCTATGAAAGCAAAGAATGAGGTATTTTCTTGCTTCAAAGCATTTTTAGCTATGGCTGAAAATTTTTCTTCACAAAAGCTTTTGACTCTATGCTCGGATCGTGGTGGTGAATACATGTCACATGATTTTAATGCTTTTCTTCATGCAAGGGGTATTTCACACCAATGTACGGTGTCATATACACCTCAACAAAATGGTGTTGTCGAGCGTAAAAATAGAACTCTACTTGAAATGGCACGATGTATGGTTAAAGGAAAGCATCTTCCTGATAAGTTTTGGATGGAAGCAGTCATGTGTGCAAATTATGTGTTGAATTGCTACCCTACAAAAGCATTGAGAGTCATCACTCCTTATGAGGTTTGGAATAGTCATAAACCTATGGTTAGTCATATGCGTGTGTTTGGTTGTTTGGCATATGCTCCTGTGCTATCACAACAGCGTCACAAACTTGATGACAAGGCAAAAAAATGTATATTTGTTGGTTATAGTGCTAAAAGTAAGGGATATCATTTGTATCATCCATTGAAGAACACAATTATTGTGAGTCAAGATGTAGTATTTGCTGAAAATTCAGTTTTCCCTCTACTTGAATGTAAAAAATAGCCAACAGTTAGCTCACAAGATGTATTCGATACACTCATGCCTTTGTTCCAAAATGGTGTGCTTGACTATGGCCATGTAAACCAGCCAACGGAGGCTCAAAGGGCTGAAAAATTCCAGGCAAAATAGTGCTGAAAATGCAGAGAATTTCCAGCCAAACATGGCTGAAATTTCTCAGCCAAAAATTTTCAAAATTGCTGGAAATTTCCAGCCACATAATGCCTGAACATTTGCATCAAAATATGGTTGAAACTGAGCAATATTGATTTGGTATATGTGCCTACATAAGATAATGTGGCAGACATATTCACCAAAGCTCTTCCACGAGAAAAGTTTGAGGCTTTTCGCAAAGCTTTAGGCTTATTACCTTGTGGGGCTGATGTATCACTCCCTGTATGTGTTCACAACATTCACTCCAGGGGGGTTTGTTACACTTATGTGTTCCTCGAGTAGCTTTGATGTGATCCTTTTCCCTATACATGGGCACTTTTTACTCTAGTGCTAGCTAGAGGTTTTTTCCCCATGTTACCACATACTTGATACTCTCATATGTGGTGGTACTTTGTACTTAGGCATATTATTCAGCTTTTACTTCAGTTCAGTTCATCGTCAATAGAGAGAGCTATTACAGCCATCGTCTTCTCCGTGTGTCTTCCTACATTTGTGCTCCTTGTGTGTGCTTCTTGTGTGTCTCTTGCACTTCTACACAAACCCAACAATTGTGTTGATCATAGAGTCATGTAGGAAGCTCGAAATTTTTATGATGGTACCTGATATAGTTTTTAACCTACTCATCAATTTTTATGTTTTTTGGAGTTATTTTAGTAGGTCAAAGGATTCCAATACTTCAGAGTTGTTGTTTCTTGGAACAACCTCTAAATTGTTTACAGGGGTGTCTTGTCAGAGTCGTACCTCTTTGTGAAAATATCCCTTTGGAGATTTTTTTATTGGGTTGTAAAGCGTACCTCATTTGGTTTGGTTCATCCAAATTTCATTACATTTGGAATTATGAATTAAGAGAAAAGTGAAATTCTCTCTGGTCATTGTTCAGGGAATTCTCTCTGGCAATTTGTTGCAGGTGTGCAGAAACTTGGGTGGTTCTGTTACACAACTTATCCAAATGCTATGAAATTTGGATATGTGCTGGAACATGATGTTATAATAGACATATATAAATTTCATAGGATTTGCATAAGTTTTGTAGAGTGTAAAGGCTGTTTTAGCTCTCTGGTCCCTCTAGCGAGGACTCACTAGAGAAGTGCATGGAGGTCTGGTGCCATTTCTCTTTCCTGCAATGTCCAATTAGGGTAAACGCTTTTGAAAATGATTTGGTCTACGCTATCCTATTGTGTAGAAAATTTGAAGTCATTTGGGATTCATTTGGGGAGTCTATGATTATAATCTTTCCTCTGGTCTAATTTCTTACTATTGCAAAATGTGCAGGTGTTGACACTATTTTGCTTGTTTCTCTCAGTCGGAGAGTGCTATTTAAATAAAACATGGTGTAAAGATAGATGCTTAGATAATCTTTCCACTGACCCAAATTGGAATAAATTTGGAGTTCATTGGATAGTGGATCTTGGGAGCTATGTCTCACTCCTAGGACCTCTTGTACATAGGTATAGGTTTGCAGAGTTTTGGTCATAAATTCATGTCCATAGATCCAATTCACTTTATTTCACTTGTAGGTAAAAGATAACTTCTAGGGCTACTAAAAATCATTATTTTTATAATATATTTAAGTATTTCTAATGTTCTAGTCTTTTTGTAGGTACTGCACGTTTTGACATAAGAAGTTAGAGGAAGTTATCAAAGACTTTAAATTGTAACTTTTAGAGAAAAATCACTTGAATTTAACATTTAATAGATTGATAATTTGTATAGGATCATTTATTAGCATTTTTGGAAATTTATTAGTTTGTATAGCTTATACTTGGTGCTTATCATCGGATGTATTTTAGGAATTTACCATTGCTTGTATTGTCATCATGTAGACTTGTATAGGACTTGGGTTTTGTTGTGTGATCAATGTATGGGATTGAGAGAGGATCTAGAGTACATCTTGTAATTCATGTTTTACATGAGTGATCTATCGATTAGGAATATCATTAGTTTGGTATTACCTTTTTGCATTCACATGACTTATTAGTTGTTCTATGTTTTGCTTTTTAATTGAGAGAGGATCTAGAGTACATCTTGTAATTCATGTTTTACATGAGTGATCTATCGATTAGGAATATCATTAGTTTGGTATTACCTTTTTGCATTCACATGACTTATTGGGTGTTCTATGTTTTGCTTTTTAGAATGAATCCCGATGAGATTGTAACTCCCATGGAAGAGTTCAAGCTTGAGCGACCTTATACTACGGAGATTATGAATATCAATGCTAAAGTTAGAAGCATGGAGGATACCCTTCAGAAGATCCTCCAAGCAATTAACAAACCAGAGGTTCCACCCATCGACACACCTATGCAGGTGGAAGTTCCATCTCTTGAACCATCTAGTTCACAAATACCATTGACAGATGTGGGGGCTTCTTCTGGTAGAGATGTCAGATGGCAAGTGAAAGATTTAAATCCACCGAAGTACCACAGTCAAGTTAGTGCCAAGACGGCAGATGCGGTGGAGCAATGGATAAGTAAGTGGGAACAATGTTTTCGGCTTTGTAATATTGAGGATGAAAAACAGAAAATACGGCATGCCACTTATAGTTTGATGGATGTTACTCATCAGTGGTGGAGGAAAATAGAGCAAGATAAGGTAGAACCGGCCACTTGGGCAAAATTTAAAGTTATATTTTACAATAATTTTGTTCCTCTAGATGAGCGTACCAGGGCTCTAGAAGCATGGTTTTTCCTACAGCAGAGACAACTTTCAGTGCAGGAGTATGCAGACAAATATAGGGAAATCTTATTGAAGATTCCAGATTAGGGGCCTGATTTTCTTTAGGTGCATAAATTTGTTATTGGACTTAGGGAGACGTTGCGTCCACTTGTGTGCAAGGAGCATTGCCACACCTTAAATGAGGCAATAGAACTTTCCTTGGTGTTGGAGGATGGGTGATGCTCTCGATTGCAACCTTCTGGACAAAAGAACACTTGGACAAGATTCAAGAAGCCCATAGCTTTAGTTCCAACATCTAACAGACAAATGAATGTCATTCAAACTTCGAGCCATGGGAAGAGAAAAGTAAGTGCATCCATGGCAGATAGAGCTTTTCAGAGATCCAGTTTGACACAGCAACAAAAAGAAAAGGCTCGACGTGAGGGTCTTTGTTATGAATGCCTAGGTCAGTATGCTTACAAGATGTGTCCTAAGAAAAAGAAGAAGATATCTGTAGCGATGGTGGTGGAGAGGCAGCAATCCTCTCCATCCACTCTATCATCTCGTTCGGATTTTGATTTTCTAGCTACAGACATTGATATGGATCCTCCATCTAAAGATAAACAACCCGAATGTTCCATATGTGGTATTATCCCCAGTAGCTCAAAAAGGGTATCAGTTTCCAGACATCGACTTGGTTGTTATGAGTGGGGAAGTTCATGGACATCTCGTAGTTCTATTTGATACAGGATCCACAGGTAACGTTATTAACTCTTCCTTAGTCAAGAAACTAAAGTTAAAGACTACTCCATCTACATACACCTACACAGTAGAGTTGGCAGATGGGAAGGGATCTGAGACTTGGGATCAACGAGTTGTCGGATTACCAGTCTAGAAACAGACTTAGAGATGAGCTAGATTTTGAGATCGCCAGGTTGGCTAGATTTGATCTCGTCCTCAGTAAATAGTGGCATGCAAGTAAGAAGCCAACTATTGATTTTCAGGCTCATATATATCAATTCAATCATAATGGTTGCCGCATCATCATCCATGGAGAGCCGAACGTCAAGGTGTACAGATGAGCATCTACCTCTGCGATGGTAAAAGCAGAGTGTAAGTATTTGTATTTCTTATACTTTGAGCATAAAGAGTTGTTAAGTTTACAGATTCAAACTAGTCTAGAGGCTCAGCTAGCTTCTAGAATGAAAACTGAATTCCAACACTTGTTTCTTTCAGAGTTACCTTTAGGTCTTCCACCTCGCAGAAAAGTGGAGCATAGGATTGAGCTAGTACCAGGAGCTTATCGACCGACCAGACAGTCGTATCGAATGAGTATGCAAGAGGAGGTAGATGTATGTCGTACTATCGAGGAGTATCTTGACAAAGGACTCATCAAATCCAGTTATTCACCTTTTGCAGCCTCAATGCTTTTGGTTCGCAAAAAGGATGGATCTTTCAGGATGTGTATAGACTTTAGAGCATTAAATAAACTTACAATAAAACACAAACATACAATGCCTCGCATTGATGATATTCTGGATGCACTAGGAGGTGTTATTGTATATAGTAAAATAGACTTAAAAAGTGCTTATCATCAAATAAAAGTCAAGGATGTACATAAAACAGCTTTTCGTACTAGATTTGGTCATTATGAGCATCTTGTAATGGCCTTTGGTTTAACTAATGCTCCAGCTACTTTTATGATGCTCATGAATGATATTTTTCATCCTTTTATTGGTCAGTTTGTGGTTGATTTTGTAGATGATATGTTGGTTTATAGTAAAAGTTTGGACAAACATGAATTTCATTTGCGTACAGTTTTTCAAACGTTGGATGACAATACTTTGTACGTCAACCCAGAGAAGACACAGCTATGTTTATCTTATGTTGAGTACTTAGGATATATAATTTACGCAGATGGAATTAGAATGGATCAACAGAAAGTTTCTGTGATCCTTGGTTGGCCAATTCCTCAGAATGAGCACGAGTTGCAATCATTCTTAGGATTATTGGGCTTCTATAGGAAATTAATTGCCAACTATTCGCATATAGCTGCACCATTGATGTATCTGTTACAGAATAATCAAAAATTTGTATGGATTAGCGCACAACAGGAAGTTCTTGACACATTGAAACAAGCACTTTCAAGTGCCCCCATTTTATTGGTGGTAGATCCCCAAAAACCTTTTGAAATAGAAACCGATGCTAGTGGCATCGCAGTTGGTGCAATTTTGATTCAAGATGGAAGACCAGTAGCTTTTGAAATTAAGAAACTTTCTCCAGCTCAGAGAAATTGGCCTGTCCATGAACAAGAATTATATGCAATAGTTCATGCTTTGAAGATTTGGAGACACTATTTGTATGGTGCAACTTTTAAAGTATACACAGATCATCACACATTGAAGTATTTCTATTCCTAGCCTGATCTTCAGGGGAGACAAGCTAGATGGGCTGAGTTGATGCAAGAATTTCATATGGAAATTCTATATAGAAAAGGAAAAATAAATACAATTGCAGATGCATTATCTCGTATTTTGCATCACATTAGCTTCACAGTTCTTGATAGTGATTTGATCCAAGAGATCAAAGATTCACAAATTGAAGATGATTGTTGTCCGTCTATAATCAACAAGCTATCACAAAATGATAAAGATCAAGCATTCTCCAATCTTCAAGTGGAGCAAGGTTTGCTCAAAAGAAAGGGAAAGATTTGTGTGCCTAATTCCCTAGAAAAGAGGTGATTTTCGAGAACCACAATGTACCTTGTGAAGGACATCCTGGTATTGAGAAAACTTTGCAGTTGATCAGACGTACTTTTTGGTGGCCTAAGATGATCAGAGATGTAAAGAATTATGTAAGTCAGTGTTTTAAATGTCACGTGAATAAAGTAGAGAGGATTAGTAATCCTAGTCTGCTACAACCATTGGAGATACCACAATATTGTTGGGATAGTATTTCCATGGACTTCATAATGGGTTTACCTAGGACACCAGGACAAAAGAATGCTATTCTTGTAGTGGTTGATTGTTTGGGTAAAATGGCACACTTTATCCCTACAAAGGAATCAGTGGAGGCTCTGCAAGTCATGGAACTATTTATTCAGAATATTTTTAGACTGCATGGTCTACCTAGATCTATAGTTTCAGACAAGGATCCCAGGTTCACAGGAAATTTTTGGAAAAACATGTTCAATAAGCTTCAAGTTCAACTCAAGATGAGTAGTGGAGAGCATCCACAGACAGATGGTTAGATCGAAAGAGTTAATCACATACTGAAAGATATGCTACGGGCATATGTTTTAGAAAAGCAAACCGATTTGGATAGTTTTTCTCCCATTAGTTGAATTTGCTTATAAAAGTTGGAAGCATAAGACTACTAGGCTGGCACCTTTTGAGGTGATTTAAGGATTTATTCCACATTGTCTAGCTACCATTGGGTTACCTAGGAAATCTCCGAGTGCTTCACAATTTTTGACAGATATGCAAGCTAACTTAAAAATAGCTCAGTTCAATCTCCAACAAGCTATTGAAAGGATGAAAGCATTTGTCGATCAACATCAAACACCACAAACATTTCAAGAGGGTGATCGTGTGTTTTTATAGGTTCCACTTGGTTCATCATTAAAAGTGGGTCAGAAACCCAAGTTATCCCTTAGATTTTTTGGACCCTGGATAGTAAGCAAGAAGATTAGTGATGTCGCATATAAATTGCAATTGCCAGATAATTGCAAAGTTCACCTAGTTCTCCATGTTAGCAAGTTCAGACCATACGTTTCTCAGAGATGAGAATTGTGTAGATGGTTTGGTTGCTTTAGAAAATAGAGCATCTCAGCCAGATGTTCCATTTTAGGTTCTTGATAAGAGGGAGTGAAAGTTAAGAAATCACTCCATACCAGAGTATTTAGTAGCATGGACTAGCCATCCACTCAAAGATGCTACTTGGGAATCAGAAGCTTTTCTTCGCAAACACCTTCCTTCTTTGATCGTTGAGGATAGTGATCTCTAGAAGGGGGAGAGAGTGTTAGATTTATTTAGACCTCCATGGTCTACCATTGCTCTACCTGTATTTGGTCGAGGACCCTAGCCGGGTCAAGGACCAGAGCTCGAGGGAGCCAACACTCTAGCACGGAACTTCGAGGTTATTCCATCTCCTCAGAGTGGCCATATGAGGAGTGTTTGGATCTTAGAGAAGATTCTAGAGGTGCCAAGGGAAAGGGCTATTTAAGGTTGGGAGGATAGTGGCAGGTAGCTAATTGGGATCTTTCAGATTTGGCATGTGTAGTACATGATTCTCAGGCTATGTCAGATGCAAAGCTTTGGTCACCTGAATTTTGCTAGTTTGCTACGCCTGGAGAATTTTGAAATGGTTCTCTCTCTACCCAAACTTGAGGAAACTGGTAAACATGTATGTGAAGGCTGTATTCTGGGAAAAATGCAGCATTCCTCATTCCCAAAAGATGGTTTAGTTGGAGCTACTCAGAAATTGTAGCTTGTTCACAGTGATGTCTGTGATCCTATGTAGACACCCTCTTTTGGGAAGTATATTTACTTTGTGACTTTCGTCGATGATTTTTCCAGACATCCATGGGTATATCCATTGAAAACAAAGTCTGAAGTGTTTATGTGCTTCAAATAGTTTCTGGTTTTGTTTAAAAATCTATTAGCATGTAAAATGGGCACCCTCCATTCTGATCGAGGGGGGGGGATATATGTCTTCTGATGTTAATGCATTTATGGTTGAACGTGGGATAAAACATCAGTGTACAATGTTGTATACAGCTCAAAGAATGGAGTTGTTGAACGGAAGAACAAGTCGCTCATGGAGATGGTGAGTTGCATGGTCAAGAGTCAAACTTTACCACACAGTTTCTAGCTTGAGACTGTCATATATGCATCATCTGTACTTAATAGGTGTCCCACTAAAGCATTGCAATCTATCACCTCATATGAGTCTTGGCATGGTTGCAAGCCATCTGATGCTCACCTCTGTGTTTTTGGTTGTCTGGCATATGCATTAGTGCCTATCTGATTGCACATGGTTTTGAGAACACTCCAACTAAAAGCACCTTATATGTTAAGCATGCTAATGATGTGCTTTTGATCATTGTTGTGTATGTTGATGACATGCTGCTCACTGGTCCTCATGAGAAGCATATTGTCGATTTTAAGGCTGATTTGCATGCCTCATTTGAGATGTCTAATTTGGGGCATTTTCATCATTATTTGGGCATTCAATTTATGCAAGTTGATGGCAAAATAGCTTTGTGTACAATGAAATATATTGACACATTATTGCAGCATTTTGGCCTTGAAGACTACAAACCTATTCCCACTCCTATGGAGACAGGTTTATGATTGAGTCTTCATGATGTTGGAGATGCATTTGATGTTGTTCTCTATCAGCAGGATGTTGGATGCTTGATTTACTTATGCATTACTTGGCCAGATATTCAGTTTTTTGTCTCATATATGAGTAGGTTTATGCATTGCCCAGGTGTCAAGCATTGGCAAGCGGTTAAGCACATCTTTCACTACTTGAGTGGTACCTGACTACTTAGGTTGTTTTATCCCAAGGGGAATCACTACTGCCAAATTTACATGCTTTTTTTGACTCTGATTGGGTTGGTTGCTATGATGCTTGTGTGTCTACTAGTGGATTTTGCTTCATGCTTGGTGGCTCATGTATATCTTGGTTGAGCAAGAAGCAGCCTACTGTGGCCACTTCTAGTTGTGAGGTTGAGTATAGGGAAGCTTTCACAGCGATTGTTGAGTGTGTGTGGCTCAGGCATCTTATGGCTGATTTGGGTGTTGGTCAGTATTCTGCCACCGCTGATAGTCAAAGCGCATTGGCAGTTGCGAAGAACCCTGTGTTCCATGCTCGCATGAAGCACATTGAGGTGCGTTATCATTTTCTGCCACCGCTGATAGTCAAAGCGCATTGGCAGTTGCGAAGAACCCTATGTTCCATGCTCGCACTAAGCACATTGAGGTGCATTATCCTCATGGAGAGGTTCTCTGTTGGAGAGATCAGCTTGGCATATTTACCCACGCAAGAGAACATTGCAGACCTTTTCACAAAGGCTCTACCTAGGGAGAAGTTTGAAGATTTTCACAAAGCTTTGGGTTTACTTCCTTTTGTGGATTGACATCACATAGCTTGGCACTTCCTTATACATGAGTGCCAACTCCTTGTTCACTGCATCACTCCCAGGGGGATTTGTTGATACATTTAAGTGGTGATGTGTGTGAACACACTAGGACCGTCGAGCACTTTTTTCCCTCTTTAGGAGGTTTTTTCCCCCCCTTTTATTCTTCTTCCTTGTGGTGTTCGTGTGTTTTCACAGACCTCAAACTCCAACACTCACTTTGAGTCTCTCACACTCTTTGTTTTGTGAGTGCACTCTCTTTTCATTTTTCTTCCGTGTGTGTACTCTCTACATGGTATCAGAGCTTTAGGTGGAGATCTTGGCGGTGATTTTGGTAGTCGTTTTGGTGGTGTTGGTGCTTGAGTTTGATGGTGTTGCTCTGTAGACATTTGGAGAAGCCTTTTTTCCATCAATTTATACTCTTTTTGGGCTTCATTTTGCCCATTTGCCCACCTTCCACCCTTCTTCTTCATCATTTTGTACCCCCTTGTAATCTTTTGCCTCCCCCCACCCTTTTTATTAGCGTTCTTTGATGACTTGTGCTCTATGTCATGATCAATGCTGAAGCGTTGAGTTTGAATCTCATACTTCTTGTAGTTTTTATAAACACTAGTTCTATTTCATTGTATGGTATGATGTGTGTAAGCTTATTATGGTCCTCGCATGTGGTTTATAAGTTCTGCAACACAACAACATCGGATATAGCACGTGGACTTGATAGTGCTTCTTTTCATGATTCGTTAACCAAAGGATTCCATACCGATTAAGGTGGCATTTGATGAGCGCTAGCTATGTGGCAGACGGTAGCGCAACTGGTGATTCGGGAGAAACCTACACATCCATTGGGTCTGAGAGTAAGAGCATGAAAACTTGGACATCCATGGGGTTTGTGATTCCATTTTTGCAGGCATTCAATCAACAACAACGAGCAAGGTATGCTCCAGCCACATGCAGAGTACAGAAGCCCCATTGATTCAAGCCTGGAACACTTGCCTTGTGCGAGATTTACAAGTATCAAATGATCACTGTGTTGCTTATCAGACTTCGGCTATAATAGCTCTTAGGAAGCATCGATACCAACTAGGGTTGAGTGCTCATTGAAGCGCTCTCCAACATCAGCCTTTTGGTTGAGTTCCGCTTTGAGTCATGATCAGAGCAGGTGGAGACTGAGGGGATCCAGAGTTGCATCTCCCAGTCACACACACCATCGTGAGAGAGAACAGTTGCACGTACGATCGCGAGAGAGAGAAAGAGAGGCATAGAGAGAGAGAGAGAGAGAGAGAGAGAGAGAGAGAGAGAGAGAAACTCTATCTACAGCTGGGTTCATGGAGATCCTAGCAGCTCTCTGCTCACACACAGAGAGAGAGAGAGAGAGAGAGACTAATTCCACAGCAAGCTCTCTAGTGAGGGTCTAGCATAGGAGCATATTGGGAACTCTTCTCAGTGAGTTCTGTTGCGTACAGTATAGGAGAATATTTCTCCTCAAAGCTTCATCTGACTGGGCTCTTCAAGGCTAGTAACCTCTGTGCTATCTCTGCCAACAAAAACACTCAGGGTAATAAGGTCACATTCGCTACTTTACAGAGGAAAAACAAAGTTCTCACCATCATACGAAGGCTGTGCAGCTCATCCCATTGGTCATTGAGCAGCTACAAACTCATCTGCGCCTCGTACTAAGCTTAGGCTCACACTGAGAAGTTGAACTACTACTTGCTTCAACTCTGTGACAACAGCAATAGCACAAGCGGCCACACTATTACAGAGAGAGAGAGAGAGAGAGAGAGAGAGCACTAGCACAAGCGGCCACACTATTACAGAGAGAGAGAGAGAGAGAGAGAGAGAGAGAGAGAGAGAGAGAGAGAGATGTGAATTGGTCCATTCTTGGCACAAAACTTTGTTCTGTAATCGAGTTTGTAATTTTGGGAGCTAACTCCGGTCCGTCCTATTTCTTGGGCCATTCAAAATGAGATAAGTCACCTAAAATGAGTGAATAAGATTTTCTCAATCAACGATAATGAGTTGTGATTGATATGATGATATGACATCAAAGCTTGTGTCATAGGTGACATAGGCGCTTATGAAAAATTCATTGTTAATTGAGTAGCCACATATAGTCTTTCAATTGTTATTAAGATCAAAACATCAAAAATCCATCATATCTGCTCTCTTGCTCTACACATAACCTGTACTGGGATGCTTGAGTAATAATTTATTTCTCACGCCTTCTTTACTAGAAGTGGAGACCACATGGACTCCATATCCAATTAGTGTGTGTTCCTTACTTTGGTATTATCTTCCACAAAAGTCTACCCTCTAACCTTTGAAGAACCATCTCTTGTTTCTTTTTGGCATATGTTTTAACGGCCTTTAAAGGAGATCTTTTTCAAGGATACTTCCTATTTTTTAATGAAACATTTTATTTTGTAATCTCCAAGGGTTTAACCCTTAACTTTTGCCACTTCAAGCACTTTGTAAGAAGGTGGTATTTTCCCAAGGATTTCACCTATCATCTTGGCTCACTATTTTGCGCCAAGTGCCGCCCCACATCTTGTAACATCACAAATATAAGAAGAAGATAGTGTGTGAGTGTACCTGAGCCTTGGGAGGCTACTCTAAGCCCCCAAGTATGACTTTCTCCGTGTGCAACAGGCTACTCTAAGCCCTCCTCTCGCGTCAACTCGTCTCAATTTTTGTGCAAGTCTAGGGCTATTCTAAGCCCCCCCCCTCTCCAAGGACTCTTCCTCGCATCAAGAGTAGGGCTATTATAAGCCCCCCTCTCCATGGTGTCTCTCTCATCATCAAGTGTCGGGCTCTTCTAAGCCCCATGTCCCATCTCAAGATTTTTGCAAATTTTGAATTCATCTTTGCAAGCATCATATCTTCTTTTGGACGATGACCATGTCGATAGTTTCAAATGCAAACACTGCATTTTGCCCAAAATATAGCCTTCACAGACACGTTTACATGCCTCAAGTTTGGGCAAAGAGGATACCATTTCGGATTTTTGTAGGTGTAGCAAACTAGCATAGCTCAAATGACCAAAGTACGCACTCCAAAGCTTTGCATCTAAGATAGCCTGAGAATCTTGTACTTTACATGTTGAATCATTCATAGATTTTGCATAGTCTATGAGCTTATACAACCCATGACATAAAATGCCAAAAGTAATAATAACGTTGCTATTTGATAGATCATGAACCACACATTTGTCATCATCAAATTTGACAGCCTAGCCGATCTTGGCTAATGGTGAAATTGACAACATATTTTTCTTGATCCTTGGCACAAACAAAGCAACTGACAATGTGAAAGAAATACCATCAATAGTAGTCAGAATGATCTCACCAACTCCCACTACATGATAAGAGGAGTTTTTGCGTGTGATAGTATTCCTTGTAGAGGCAGGCTCAATAGAACTAAAGAAACTACACTACGAGGTTATATGTTTGGTTGCCCCACTATCAAAGTACCAAACATCTAAGTCTATTAGAGATATACACTCATGGGAAGATGGATCATAGCTGCAAAAAGTAGTCAAGCTGGCCCATTCTTCATTCTACATAATATTAATAGGCTTTGTTTTTGGTGTAGAGACCTCTACAACAACCACTCTAGCCTCTTTCTTCTTTCCCTCTTTTGCAACTAGTTTGGGCAACTCTTTATGACATGATCATTTCCTTCACAATATTTGCAAAATTGTTTTTGCTTTTCTGTTTTCTTCTCATCTTTGACTTTCTTATTCGATTGTGTAGCATTAGCTGATTTTTGCTTACTATTAGATTATCTCAATTTACATTTTCCTTTCTAAGTAGCTAAGAAAGCTTGATCTGCAACATGAACCCTCACTACAAGAAATAGGGGGCATAGTGACGCCCCCGAATTGAAAAAAAATGGGAACCGTTGCTTATTCGATGTTACCGTCGCATAAGCGACGGTCCCTTTTTTTTTAACGAGCGTTTGTTGCATGAGCGATGCTAGTGTCGCTTATGCGATGCTAAAACTATGTATCGCAAATAGCATCGCTAATTAGTGATGCTATTTGCGACGTTGGCAAACTGGCTACGACGTTTTAGCATCGCATAAGCGACATCCTGTGTTCCAAAAGCATCGCATAAGCGACACTCTAGAATGTTAAAAACAAAATCGATTTCTCCCGGCACATTTGTGCCGGGAGTTGGATGCACAAGCGAGAGAGAGAGAGAGAGAGAGAGAGAGACATAGAGCACTCATTGAATCTAGGGATGCATGCAAACACACACACACATACATATGCATACACACACACATATACACACATAGACACACACACATACACATAGACACACATACACACACATATACGCACACATACACACATAATGATGCATATACACACATATACATGCATACACACACACACATATATGCATAACACATATGCATACATAATGCACATGCATACATACACATACATAATGTATACAAACACATATGCATACATACATGCATACACATACACACATAGACACATACACACACATAAACACATACACACTCATAGACACACACACATAAACACATACACACTCATAGACACACACACATACACATAGACACACACACACATACACACATATACACACACACACATACACACATACACACATAATGATGCATACACACACATACACATGCATACACACATACACACACATACACGCACACACGTACACACACACATACATACATACACACACATATATGCATATACACACACATAGAGAGAGACATACACACACACATAGAGAGAGACATACACACACACATAGAGAGAGACATACACATACATGCATACATATGCATACATAATGCATATGAATATGCATACGTACATACTTAAATGCATACACACACATATGCATAGATAATGCACATGCATACATATACATACATAATGCATACACACATATGCATACATAATGCATACACACACATGCATACATATATGCATACACATACACACATAGACACATACACACATACACACATACACACATACACACACATAAACACATACACTCATAGACACACACACACACATACACACACACATACACACACATACAAACACACATATACACACACACACATACACACATAGACACATACACACATAATGATGCATACACACACATGCACATGCATACACACATACATGCACACACATACACACACATATATGCATACACACACATAGAGAGACATGCACACACATACACATACATGCATACATATGCATACATAATGCATATGCATATGCATACATACATACTTACATGCATACACACACATATGCATACATAATGCACATGCATACATACACATACATAATGCATACACACACATGCATACATAATGAATGCATAATTCATACACACACATACACACACATATGCATACATAATGCACATGCATATGCATACATACATGCATACACATACACACATAGACACATACACACACATAGACACATACACACACATAAACACATACACACTCATAGACACATACACACTTACACACACACATCCATACACATTTACACACACACATCCATACACATTTACACACACACATCCATACACATTTACACACACACATACACATGCACACCGACACATATATATAGATACACACATATATACACACATAGACACACACACGTACACATACACATCCACACACATTTACACACACATACACATGCATACAGACACGTATATATAGATACACACACCTACACACACATACATGCATATGCATACATAATGCACATGCATAT
Source organism: Ceratopteris richardii (assembly GCA_020310875.1). NCBI lineage: Eukaryota > Viridiplantae > Streptophyta > Polypodiopsida > Polypodiales > Pteridaceae > Ceratopteris > Ceratopteris richardii. The sequence continues at coordinate 46,014,527 of CM035411.1, forward strand.
GCATACATACATGCTTACATGCATACACACACATACACATACACACATAGATATACACACACATACACACATACACACACAGATATGCGTACACACACACACATCGAGAGACATACACACACATACACATACATGCATACATATGCATACATAATGCATATACATATGCATACATACATACTTACATGCATACACACACACATATGCATACATAATGCACATGCATATGCATAGATACATGCATACACATACACACACATACACACACATATGCATACATAATGCACATGCATACACATACACACACATAGACACATACATACACATAGACACATACACACACATATACACATAGATTTACACACACATACACATGCATACACACATAGACACACACACACACATATACACACATACACACATAATGCATATGCATATGCATACATACATAATTACATGCATACACACACATACACACACATGCATACATATGCATACACACGTAGAGAGACATACACACACATACACACACATACACATACATGCATACATATGCATATGCATACATAATGCATATGCATACATAATGCATATGCATACATACATGCTTACATGCATACACACACATACACACAGATACATATACACACATAGACACACACACACACATAGAGAGAGAGACACACACATACACATGCATATAAAGAGACATACACACACATACACATACATGCATACATATGCATACATAATGCATATGCATATGCATACATACATAATACTTACATGCATACATAGACATACATGCATATACACACACATATGCATACATACATACTTACATGCATACACAGACATACAAACATATACACACACATGCATACATATGCATACATAATGTACATGCATATGCATAGATATATGCTTACATGCATACACATACACACATAGACACATACACACACATAGATACATACACACACATGGACACATACACACATATACACAACACACACATATACACACAGATTTACACACACACATAGACACACACATACACAGACACACTTACACATGCATACACATAGACATACACACATAGACACACACACACACACACACACACTTACACACATAGACACACACACATACACACATACAAACTTACACACATAGAGACACACACACACATATATAAACAAACACATACACACATAGAGACATATAGACTTACACACACACATACACACATCCACACACATTTACACACACATACACATGCATATATACATATATATATATATATATATATATATATATACATATATATATATATATATATATATATATGTGCATACATATATACACACATAGACACACACATACACGCATAGACACATACACACTTACACAGACACATACACATATCCACACACATTTACACACATACATACAAATGCATAGACACATATATACAAATACACATGTATATACACACAGACACACACACACATAGACACACACACATGGACACATACACACATATATATGCATAGAGAGACACATAGAGACATACACACATATAAATGCATACACACACATAGAGACACATACACACACACATACTGTTAAACGATCTTGCTTCTTCTAACTATCAGAAGTGCGTTTAAGTGATTCTTGGGTTCTTGGGAGTGGTAGGGGTCTGTAGACAGAGGCCCTGTACTTAGTTCCCAAAATAACTACTTCAGATACAGTAAGATACTGATGCTAAGAACTTTATCAAGCTTTCATGACACTTACAGTTCTCGTCGTAGCTCAGCCAACGTGTACCGAATACGCTAAGATGCTATATTACTAAGCTTACTGAAGATACCAGAGACAAGAGTGATAATTCAACCTTTACCAAATAGACAAACAATCAGACAACACCATAGACATAGAGAACTCGATAGTTCACACACATAGTACTGAAGACTCAGTGCGTAACCTAGAAAGACCCTTACTGCACTTAACTTTAACGTATGAAGATAGATTCCACACTGCAGACAACACAACCGATCTGAATACCAGAATGCTACCACAGTTGCTCAGACTTCACCAACCACTGGCAGAACATTCCAAGAAGGGGTAACACACAATGCAAGGACTAACACCATAACCCAATAGAGATTCACAAACAACTTACTCAGACAACAGTTCATGATCTATTAGATGTAAATAGAACTCGCAAGCTCAACAGAGATCGATAGGTAACAAAACACAGATACACACAGTACAATCAGAGTACACAGAAATTAGACAACAACGCTATAGCATTGTTTAGGTGATCCCCCAGACGAAGAGTCTGGTGATTCCACGAATCGTCTCTCTCTCTTTTTTTTGCGCGTCTTTCTTTTCATTGCTTTATATAAAAGAATACATCGTGCTTGCATAACAACCTTTTGCACGTGTGAAGCAAGATTTCAGTTATACAATCTTTCAATCCGGCGGCCACTAACACTCTGGCACGCACGGTGGACTCGAACCCGCAGGTTTTACAAAATTATTGCTCATCAATAATACCTTCTAAGTACATATTTCTAGCTAATCTAAAGGTTCAGGCGATCTTTTTCTTTAGAGTTTCTAATAACTGTTTTAGGGTGTCTGGTTCTATTAACTGTGCGTCTATTCGTACCGAACTTAGGGCTATGTCTTCATTGAGCAAAATTTCTGCTTGGGTCTGCAGAAAGGCTTCCTATAAATAAAACTCGTTTGCCAGCACCGCATCTCTGGATGTCTTTATTTTGGCAATCTGTTGTTCCATCTTCTATACTCTTTCCTTCTGATTTTCCAGTTGATTCTCTCTTCTTTCGATTTCTTGAATCTGAAAGTTTACTGTTCTTGTATATGATTCTTTTTTGTGTCTGAGATATGCAATTAGCTTCTGTGTCTGCGCTTCCTTGGTTAAGTAGTGTTTGAGCATATTGTTGACATCTGCTAATTTTTCATTGGTTCTTTGAAGTTCTTCTTCTGTTCTTTTAGCCTGCTTTTGCTGTTCTTGACTCTGCTGCACTAATTCTTGTAGCTGAATTCTGGTTTCTTCGAGCAAGTTTCCTAAGGCGATCCTTGCATCTTCCTTGTCCTGGATATCTTGCTTCATTTTACTGATTTCTTCATTTGCAATCTGTAATAACTCTTCTTTCTTTGTGAGTTCCGCCACGGCCGCATCTCTCTGATTGGTAATCGTCTGTTGTTCTGCAAGTTGAGCTTGGAGATTGGCAATCTGTGAGTTGAGCTAATGGTTTTCGGCTTTAACTGCATCTATCTCTTCTTGCAGTGGCATGATGGCTACTTCTAGAACGTCTACCTTGTGTTGTAGCTCATTGCGGATGCTGTCTATGGCTTCTTTCATTTGGATTGGCAGTTGTTGTGATAGGTTAATGAGTAATTGACCCATGTTGGCCAATTCAGAAATTACGGGAATCGATGGAAGTGGCAGTTGAGGTCATTGTTGGGATGAGGAGGCGGTGAGCAGTTGTTGGGAGTTCGGTGGAGAGTAGTTGATGGAGGAGGATGAAGAATCAGTGGGTTCGACAGGGTAAATGGGTTGGATGGGGATAATGGGGTCGATGGGTGGTTCCGATGGAGGAGTGGGAAGGACAGTCTGAGATGTTACCTGATCGACGTTTTGTTGTGCATTGTTTGCGACTGTGGACTCAACTCCTTAAGCAGCCTTTCGAATGCTTCTTTAGCAACTTGTTCTTCATCTTCTTGTTGTTCCCTTTCAGACTGTTGCTGTGATGCTTCTTCGGTAGAGGTTGTGTCAGCTTCAGTATGATTTTCCTGTTGTTGCTCCTAGGAAGATTGTGCAGAGGATTCATGCTGCATCGATGTTGTGGTGTCGTGGAATGTTTCTTCGTCTTGTTTGTCTTCTTCTTTGTCGTCATCTTTGTTTCCTTCGGCAGATGCTTGTGCTTCACTCTCAGAAGAACTAATTCTGATCCTCTTTCTACGGAATAGTTGGTTTAGCTCCTCTTCATCTTCTTCTTCATCGTCCCATAATTGTACAGATTCTTCATGTCGCAGAACAGGCCCTCTGGGTGGTGGTTGTGCTGCGAGAATTGCCGGAAAAAGGAATGAAAGGATGTGTGGCAATCTGGATCTTGGCATGCCTCCCTTGTTTACCTGTTTAATAATGGACACGCACTCTCGGTGAATGCGGTGGAAGAAGAATGACGCGAAGTTGACTGGTTCTGGCACAGCTAATTCTATGGCGGAGTAGAAGGGGCGGGATATTCCATAGGTGCATTTCTGTAGGTTGAGAATGGCTACTAAGAACTGGAGGGCTGATCTTTCCGGTTCCGGTCGGCAGAGAATCGCATACTCATTGGATGAATACCTAGGAAATAACTCTACCATCTAGCTACTGGCAGACTCGGGCCATTTTCCCGACCTTGCGAAGGGAGTCTAAAGGCTTCTGCAAAAGCTTGGAATGTGATAAGTGTACGGGATGGGAGGGAGGTGATCGGCCAACTCTGCTCGGTGCCAGGTGTTTTGGCGATGGCGGAGATGATCTGGGCGAAGAATGGGTGGGACTCCACTGAATGCCAAGGCAGGTCAGCGAAGTTGGATAGCCCACGAATGCGCAGGAACTCTCCTACGTCTGCAGGGAGTCCATCACGGAAGGCGGCGTAGTTAGCCAAAGCTTCCATGGCGCACACGAAGACAGTAAGCACAAGCACACAGAGCACAGGCTAAGCACACAGAGCACAAATCACACGAACACAATAGCGATTTTCGGCGAAACAGAAAAGGTTAAGTAGATGCGTTGCAGTGGAGAGCAATAAAGGATGATTAATCATTGTGTGGTATTGAAATGATAATTCTTAACTTCGGTGTGCATGCATGAGTAGCTGGCAAGGGCAGGGTGGCTGTGGACATAATTAGTTAACAAAACATGGATATCTACAGACTTATTTTATTAAGCACGCAAAATAAAAGAAAAGAAAAGAAAAGAAAAGTGAAGGGAACGCCAAAAGATGCGGCCAACCACAAAACGTTTCAGTACGGGTTAGACGTGTGTTGATACGGCCGCAGCTTCGAACCGTTAATGACTTTCGGAAGAGGGATTCCGGTCAACGTAGTCAACCGAAAAGTTGCTGGGCCCACTTGTTCAGAAATTCGGTAGGGACCAAACCATCGCAACTTGAGTTTGCCAGCACAGCGATTCGACTTTGCATTGTACAAGAGTACAAGTTGTCCCACCAAAAAAATTGGGGTCTTTAGATATCGGTCATGTGTTTGAGCTTGTCTTAGCTGTACTTCCTGAATAGTCAAAAAACTGTGCCATCGTTGCTCATCTAATTCTTTGAGTGTATCCAACCGAAAGGACAGTGATTCTTCCGGTAGTAGTTTTTGGTTGATGGCTACTCGTAAACTTGGTATAACTATCTCCATTGGTGCTATTGCTTCTAATCCATAAGCCAGGTTGAAAGGGGTTAATCCTGTTGTTACCTTGTATGTAGTCCGATATGCCCATAATACTGCAGGTAGCAGTTGATCCCATCTTTCTGGTGCTTCCATAATCAATTTCCGAAGCATATTCAACAAAGTTTTGTTTGTACTTTCAGCCAAACCATTAGCACGAGGATAATAAGGAGAACTAAACTTATGCGTGACCTGGAACGAATGTGTGAGTACTTTCATTAAATTGTTGACAAAATGAGTGCCTTGATCTGTAACAAGTTCCAGTGGTAAACCAAAATGTGGAAAGACATCGGTTAGCAGACACTTTGCTACCGCAACAGCTGTAGCAGACCGTAAAGCTTAGGCTTCTGCCCATCTGGTAGCATAATCAGTACATGTCAAAATATAACGATTGTTACTGAGGATTGCTGGTGTGTAATAGGTCCAATGAAATCTAGACCCCACTTCTGAAAAGGTTCTAATGGCAGGACAGGTTGTAGCGGAAAATAATGATGTGGTAACGGTTGTCCAGACCTTTGACAATTATCACATTTTTTTACAAACTACAATACATCCCTGTACATAGTAGGCCACCAAAGACCACTTTGCAAAATTTTTCGGTGTGTTAAGTCTGTAGCAAAATGGCCACCGGAAGGAATTGAGTGAGCCAAAGTAATAACTGAGTTAACTTCATGTGGTGGAATACATCGAAGTAAAATTCCAGTATGATCCACATAGTATAATTCCCCAGCAATCAACCGAAATCGGCAGCTAAAAAACTGCAATTTTCCTGCGTATTGCCGTAGAAGTCTGAGATGGAAGGCATCCATCGGTGAAGAAGGTCAATATCTGATCATAGCGTAGATGGCATAGGCGGGTCTGTAATTTCATCATTAGTTGGTTCAGAGACATAAACTGCTGGTGTTGTGTCATCTACACCGACCGGAGCTTCATCGGAATCTAAGCGAGACAAAAAATCTGCTAAGGCATGTGAACTGCCTGGTCGATGAATAACTTCGTAGTCAAATTCTTGTAAAAGTAGGACCCATCGTGCTAATCGACCTCCTAGATGTTGTTGCCGAACCAGATAAACAAGTACAGCATGATCTACATGAAAAGTAAATCTACGGCCCAACAAATAATGCTTGAATTTCTTGACAGAATATACTAAACCTAGACATTCTCTTTCTGTTACAGAGTAATTCTTTTCAGCAGGGGCCAATCTTCGACTTGCATAGTACACTGGTCTGAACCACTTATCGGTTTGTTGCATTAGAACGCTTCCTATTGCTATATCTGAAGCATCAACAAAAACATGAAATGGGCGATCCCAGTCAGGAGGCTGTAAGATGGGAACTTGTGTTAATAAACACTTTAAGTGATAAAATGCTATCTGACATTCCTGAGTCCACTCAAACTGTCGAGGAGTCTTGGTGATTAATCTGTTCAGTGGTATTGCCAAGTGAGCAAGGCATCGTAAGTGTCATCCATGCCATCTTACTTGGCCCATGAAGCGCATTACTTCCTTCGGTGTAGTGGACACAGGAGCTTCTAACACAGCTGAAATTTTATCTGGGTCCACCTGTATACCTTGTGCAGATACAATGTGGCCAAGTAGCTTTCCACATGACACCACAAACACAGATTTGTTTGGGTTCAAACAGAGTCTGTATTCTCTGCACTTTTCAAAGAAGCACCGCAAATGGAACAGGTGTGCTATCATCTTACCGAAAATTGAAAAATCGTCAAGATATACTTGCATAAAAGAGGTAAGGTAAGGAGAAAATATTTCCTGCATACACCTTTGGAACGTACTTGGGGGCATTCCTTAATCCAAACCACATAACAGTACATGCGAACATGCCCCAGTTGGTTATGAAGGCGATCTTCGGTATATCCTGTTCAGCCATTCTAACTTGATTATACCCACTGTACCCATCTAAGAATGAGTACATTTCATGTCCTGCTACTCTATCAAGCATTGTGTCAAGAAAAGGGAGCGGAAATGGATAAGGCATTGTAGCTGCGTTCAGTTTCTGGTAATCTACACATATTCGTAACTATTTATTCTTTTTAGGGACAATAACAATTGGAGAGATCCATTCAGCATGCTCTACTGGTACAATAAATCCGACTTTGAGTATCCTATCAAGTTCTGCCTTTACCTGTGATGCATAGTTCGGGTTCATCCGGTAGCTGGGTTGCTTAAGTGGTTTTGCTTCCGGCTTCGGCATGACCCTGTGTTGATAGATGCGCGGGTCCAAACCCTTCATATCTTTGTAATCCCATGCAAATACATTAGAAAATTCTCGAAGTAGTTGGATTAGATTTGCTTGAAATAATTCTGGTAAGCTCTCTTTTATTTTAACAGGTCGTGGATTTGCTTCATCTCCTAAATTGTAAGTGGTCAGTTGATCTTATGGAACATAAAATTGTCGAGGCTTCTCTGTATTCTCTGCTGGCTTAAACAGTTGTTGTAGATCAGCGTCATCTATGGTAGCCTTATCTTCTTTCATATCTGTTTCTGTTACAGTCATCACCGTACAAACTAAAGGATTCCAATTATCTACAACAGATTGTAGATCAACAGTTCCTAGGGGATCAAGTCAATGTTATTTTTCAGAAACTCTTCTTCTTCATCATCTGACAACCCATCTAGCATATGGACTGGTTCTGCAAAATACGGTCTAGCATGCAACTCGCAAGGTTGTATAGTATCTAATTTTACAACGTATTTACGATTATTGTCTTTGAAAGTGAGTTCCTGTGCAGAACAATCTTGTATCACCTTAGCGTGCTTCAGCCAAGGTCGGCCGAAAAGGAGATTATAATCAAGGGTGGATTCCGGTAATTCTAGTATGACAAAGGTCATCTTAAATGTTGTACCTTGTAAGGTTATTGGTACATTTCGTACAAGATCTACGGGATGGACTCTTGACTAGTCGGCCATTCTGACAAAAAACTGAACTGGTTCGATGTTGGTCCACCCTAACTTTTTACACAGTGCAGCAGTAGCAATGTTGACACCAGATCCTCCATCAATTAGTACCTGTGTGATTTTATGATTTTTATACCATACCGTAATTAAAGGAACTGAACGATCGACGGTAGAATCAGGTTTCGGTTGTACTATTGTCGTTGCTGGAATACAAGAAGGCACAGGACTGAACTGCTGTTGGAATTGTTGTCGAACCCCTAGTACTAGTGCAAGTAATTGGCCCAGAGGAAGAGTCATAGATGCTTGAGATAAAATTTCCCAAGCCTTTTGTGATTGGGTTGTATTTCCCTCAGATTCTGAAGAGGATGCACCTGCTGAAGATGAGGTGTCTGCTGCTGAATTAAAATCCTGTTGTTGTGTTCCTTCCTTGGTTAACGGAGTCTGGGTCATCGGAATAGGATCTGGGAAGACTGGCGGTTTTGCAGTGGTCCATTGACTAGCTTTATCTTACATCCTTTGTTGTTCGCGTATGCCTGGTTCAAATATTTCTGCTTCTAGTTGTAGTTGTTTACCGGATCGGGTCTGAATTACTGCAGCGTGCATTTCTACTGGTGTGATTTGTACCATATTAGCCATTGGGTTTTGACGTTCTTTCTTCCTCTGATCATACTCAGCTGCATCCTTACAAAATCTTCTAATATGACCAAATTCACCACAAAAATGACAGCGCGGTGGTGGCAAATTGGGATTTTCCGGTGTTGGTCCGGCCTGCCAACGGTTTTCGTTGTAGTTATTATTTCTCTGTCCTCTGTGATTTCGATATCCTTGTTGTTGGTTGTTTCTCATTTGCGGAGGTACATAGTGATTGGCTGGCTGCCCTGGTTCCTGTATAATTGCATTGACAGTTGCTGTTCCCTGCACTTTGGTGTTATATGCGCAGTTTTCGATGGTGTGTCCGGTAGTGTTACAGATAGCACAAAACAACTGATTAAGTGCACAAGTGGCACTAGTATGGCCTGAATTCTTGCATGTAGCGCAATACATCTGTCTGGTCGGGTCTTCGGTGACATTTTTATTTGCTTTTAACCACTCCAGATCTTCTGTAAATCCTCCAACCTTGTTTTCCAACTGCAAAGCCATTGCGATCACTGCATCTAGCGTCATAGCTCCTACACAGCGTATGATCATAATCTGTTTAAGTTGTGGAGTCAAGCCATTGATGAACCATTGAGTAATAACGTCATCCGGTAGGTTGGCATGTGCTGGTGGTAACTGCCTCAAATGAGTCCTGAATAGCGTGGCGTATTCCTGTACTGTTTGATTTATCTTCTGTCTATTGTTTTGCAGGTAGTCAAAAAATTTGGTTGGATTCTTCTTTAACTTGAATCTCTGCAAAAAGGCATCTCTTACTGCTTTATAAGTGCCGAAATGGTTAATATCATATTTTGTAAGCCATCTAGCTGCTTCGTTGACCAATGTCGATTGGAAAACAATAGCCTTATACGCCGGATCAGGTGGATGGTTGAGCACTGCGTAACTTATCTCAAATGTGCGTACATGAGCATCCAGGTCATCACCTGGGAATCCACCGAATTTGGTGTACGTTACTCCCGTTGGAGTCGGCCTGGGTAGACATAGTTGTTGTTGTTGTTTGTTCATCGTGCTAATGGTTGTATGGTGACTATCTCCTGTATTCTGAGGCTGAATATCTGAACCGTCGGAGTCTGTATCAGTCTGTGCACTTTCCAGTTCGATAATCTTGTTCAGTATATTTCGAATCTCAGTTTCGAACAAGGTTCCTTCCTTCTTGATGTCCAATGTAGGAAGGCTTACTCCCAATAGCGGTGATTGGGCTGAAGATTCACCAAGAAATGGTAAATCGTCACCGGAAAACTGTAAATTCTCAGTGACTTGTACCGAAATGACACCAGAGGGTGTCGATTTTTCACCAAAACAAAGTACTTCTTCTCCTTCACTGGTTTCTTTGGCTAAGGCGTTTCTATTCGTGAAAAAATTTGAATATTTACCCAATGTTGTTAGACTAACTTGAGGCTGCATCCTGGTGGATTCTGGAGTTACTATATCTTCAACAAACTATGCCGAAATAGTACCGGAATTTACCAGAGGTGCAACACATTCCGCCGGAATATGACCGGAATCACTACTAACGTTCTTTACTTTCTTGACAACTGGGTTAGGTCTAGTTGTACTTCTACCTCCCGGAGTCGTTCTTAATAAATTAAGTACCCCAGGCTGGCGGTTCTTTGGATACGTTTCACCGGATCGAGTAACCGGCATGTATCATCTTTTGTACTAATCGTGTACTGGTAATGTTAATTTACAATCTTCAGTCACGTTTTCACAACAGGTTTGCAACAATCTGATCTGTTGCCACCTTCCCACAGATAAATGGCAGTCTTGATAACACTTTCGACAGATAAACGGAAATCTTGATGCCACCTTCCCATAGATAAATGGCAATCTTGATAACACTTTCGACAGATAAACGGCAATCTTGATGCCACCTTCCCACAAGTGCGTTTAAGTGATTCTTGGGTTCTTGGGACAGAGGCCCTGTACTTAGTTCCCAAAATAACTACTTCAGATACAGTAAGATACTGATGCTAAGAACTTTATCAAGCTTTCATGACACTTACAGTTCTCGTCGTAGCTCAGCCAACGTGTACCGAATACACTAAGATGCTATATTACTAAGCTTACTGAAGATACCACAGACAAGAGTGATAATTCAACCTTTACCGAATAGACAAACAATCAGACAACACCGTAGACACAGAGAACTCGATAGTTCACACACATAGTACTGAAGACTCAGTGCGTAACTTAGAAAGACCCTTACTGCACTTAACTTTACCGTATGAAGATAGATTCCACACTACAGAAAACACAATACCGATCTGAATACCAGAATGCTACCACAGTTGCTCAAACTTCACCAACCACTGGCAGAACATTCCAAGAAGGGGTAACACACAATGCACGGACTAACACCATAACCCAATAGAGATTCACAAACAACTTACTCACACAACATTTCATGATCTATTAGATGTAAATAGAACTCACAACCTCAACAGAGATCGATAGGTAACAAAACACAGCTACACACAGTACAATCAGAGTACGCAGAAATTAGACAACAGCGTTATAGCAGCGTTCAGGCGATCCCCCAGACAAACAGTCTGGTGATTCCACGAATCGTCTCTCTCTCTTTTTTTTGCGCGTCTTTCTTTTCATTGCTTTATATAAAAGAATACATCGTGTCTGCGTAACAACCTTTTGCACGTGTGAAGCAAGATTTCAATTATACAATCTTTCAATCCGGTGGCCGCTAACAATACACATGCATGCATACATATGCATACATAATGCATATGCATATGCATACATACATACTTACATCCATACACACACACATACACACACATGCATACATTTGCATACATAATGCACATGCATGTGCATACATACATGTTTACATGCATACACACACTCACATATACACCTACATATACATATACACACATACATATGTACATGTATATATATTGATTTCTAACCCATTTTGTTTATATGTTAGGTATTATGGATCTTAGTAGAGAGAGAAAGGCGAAACTCACTCTCATAAAAAGTCAGATGCTTACCCAGTAATCAGAGGAGGGATCTTCTATAGCTCCACATGCAGGAAGATAGCTATCTGCTCATAAGTATGTTTTTTATCATAAAATTTTTTAATGATATTATAACACATATTTTTATTTATTTTTATCTATCTATTTACCACTTCTTGATCATGATAGCAGAGTAGAGTTGCCTATGAGGACATGCATAGGCAATTTAGGGCTAGAGTGCGATATAGAGCCAGAGGGGAACATTGTGTACATAGGGAATGGATTGGAGTTCAAGAGAAGAATGCAGGCATTATGTGACTCTTACCTGCGCTGTGTCCACTTATCATGGAAGTAAGTATAAATTTTACATATAAATTGAAATAAATATCTTATGTTTTATTTACATGATTTTTTTTATTTTTGTAGTGAGCATGATGAGAGGGATAAAAAATACGTATGTAGTTCACTTGAGACAAAGTTTGGGACATGATGGTCGCATAAATGGTGTATAAAAGAGATGTGGACACTTATGGCTCATCGTCACGATAATGCACGGTACGCATTGCTTTTATGTATATATACGTGGATATGAGTATGTGTGTTTATGTATGTATGTATGTATGCATATGACAGAGAGAGAAAAGAGTGAGACTAGAGGTACAAATACACGCATACACACACATATACATCATACATGCACATTTACACACATATACACATACATGCACATTTATACATACACACACATACATGCATATTTTTACACACACATACACATGCATGCAGTTACACACATATAATGAATACACATAGACACATACACATACTCACATACACATACACATACTCACATACACATACACATGCATAATCATATGTACACACACATAGACTCATATAATCATATTTTCATGCATATATACATATACACATGCATATACACACACACACACACACAACACATGCATACACACATACAGATACACATACATACACATGCATCCACACTGATATATCTATATGTATTATATATATATATATATATATATATATATATATATATATATATATATATATATATATATATATATATATATATATATATATATATATATATATATATATATATATATATATATATATATATATATATGTGTGTGTGTGTGTGTGTGTGTGTGTGTGTGTGTGTGTATAAACAAATAACTCCTATTTCAAAAATCATAATTTGAAAACACTAATTTTGATATTAGGGTTTTAAAACTCCTAATTTAAAAACTCTAATTCAGCCTTTTAGCCATATGATTGAAGTATATGTACACATTGCATCTATTCCTCCGACGTCCTACTAGAGAGATGTCTCTCCTCCGAACCTTATGCCTCTATATATAGCTACTCGAATCAACGAGGATCATAATATATATAAAGATATATACACATCTTGTAGATACACATACATAAATATAAAATGGAGTAGATACATTATGCATCAAACATACATGCCTAAATGCACACATAAATATATATATACATGCGTACATATTTACATGTACACATTTACACATAGACACATATACATATATACATGTACACATCACATATACATGCCTACATGCACAAATGTATACTTATACATGCATACACAATTATAAACACTTGCATATATTACATGAATACATTAATATTTTACATAAATGTGCATAAATACACATATGCATACTAACACATGTATACATATATCACACACATGCACACACATACATATACATGAAATACATATATATGCATATTAACATATGTATACATATAATACACATGAATACACACACATTTGCATACATACATGATAAAAATTTGCTCCTCGAAGATAAAGCTATATATAAAATAATTAGGCATACCCCCGAGCTTCATGTTCTAACTTAAAAGAACATGATTTCATCTCTCTAGTAGGATTTATCGTTATTCAAGTTGAATAAAGAATCTATTATCTGATATCCATTCAAAAGCTTCAAGTTATTCATCGATAACTAAAGTAGAATTTCTATCTAATCTGCTCATATGTTTTCATTATTGCCATCATTTTGGTAAGACATCAATATAGTCTCATCTTCATTATCCTTATTGATTTCATTTATTTCTTCTATTGTTAAATCTGTGTTCTCATGAGTCACATCATCTATTGATGGATTAATATCGATTTTTGGTAATTCCTCTTCCTCATGAGTCATCAAAAAGATTAGTATCATTATCACGTATAATGATTCTAATTTTTCTTTCAGATGTTGATGTATCAGTATCTGATGTTGAATCATCAAGAGGACTTTCTTCGATCTCTCTAACAATAAACTGTTCAAACAATGACCTACCTCTAAGTTGAACATGAATGACTTGCCACCAAGGGTGAGCATCTGGGTTTTTATAAAAAAATGTGTGTTCAATATGCCTAGGAAGAATATATGGTTCTTTAGTAGATCGCATTACCTTGGAAGAATCAATTGCCCAAAACCTAGATAACTACTACCTTTATACTCGGTTCGAAACCGTCAACTTTCAAAATGACCTATCAAAATATATAAAAACAAAAACCCATTATTAGGTGCTTAAAAAAATAACTAACTCTATCATAAAAAATATAAACTTTTTTCTACCTGTTTGAATGTACAAAATGAAATTTCGTAGATACCAACAATAGTTCCTATGTAACCAAGTTCGCCATCTATAAGGTTTGTGTCTTTTGAGCTAGCACGTGATAGTTGCTTGAAAGAAGCAACAATACTAGAATCCTCTATTTTACGTAAAGAATCAATGGCTTTGATTCTAATGTGCTGTCCAAAAGCCCACATATTAGTGAACACTCGAGCCTGAAAAAGAAATTAAATTATTAAATAGAAACTTATACACATATATGAAAAAAATAGAATATTATTAAAATAAAATTACCTTTCTTTCACAACCTATCATTAACTCTCTCTACTCATCTGAGATTTCTTCATTATTTGTGTTGGGGCGTTGCAAACGACTATATAGCCAATCTGTGAAAGAAGATATATTTGTAATCTCATTATTATCAAGATTACATCTATATCTTTTGTTTCTTCGCCTTTTACTTTCGAGATTTTGAAGTCCTTGTTCGTACTCGCTAAGGAATGCTTGAATGCATTCGCTATTATATGCTACAAAAGTAGAAACATCATTTTTTTCTTGAAATGTAAATAAAAATGGAACTCCCTTACTTGATAATACCTCATCTTTTATTTTTGAAGAAGACTCGTTGGTCCATGCACGTGGAGCTTCTTCATGAACTCTTTCAAGGTACTCACTAACGTAATACATGCACTCTTCAAGCATCCAACCCTTTGCCATGGATCCTTCTGGATTTGCTCTTTGTCGCACATAACCTTTTAATATTCCCATAAATCGCTCGACCCAAAACATCCATCGAGTGTTGACAACACCTGCAATCTCTATTTCATCTACAATATGGACTAATAAATGAACCTGAATATCAAAAAATTAAGTAGGAAGGTCTTTCTCCATCAAACATAGTAGCTCTTTGCATTCACGTTTTTTTGTGGGATCGAGTTCTTGTCAATCTCTTTTGATGTAATCCACCTATACATATCATAAAAAAAAATTATAAAGAAGTTAATTCAAAAATAAAAGATATCGAATATTCATACATATTTAATATAAAACTATCATAATTACCTTATACGTGATCCAAGATGATAGATCACATCTCGTACTCCTTTCATTGTACATCCATCGATAACCAAAGGTGAAATATGTTTCAAAAAGTTATGTCAGTCATGGGTCTTTAACCCAGATAAGCTCTTGTCATCCATAGTAAACGTGTTTTGAAAAGATGCTCCATATCTTGTAGGAGTCCTAATCAATTGAATTCTATTGTTGATATTCTATATCTCTTTCGTTGTAAGTACCCAAGGAGCAGGTGCATAAGTCATTTCCTGTCGATGTCTATCAAAAACTGGCCATAACTTTGGTTTTGATTTTTTATCTTTCAAATCATCCCTTGATGCTATGGTATCTTTTAGTCCAAGAAGATGCTGCCATAGTGAATAACCAATATTCTTGAATATATGCATAGGATTAAGAAGATGACATACTTTTAACTCTTTCCAATACTCCAAAGAATACCATATTGATATGTTCTCTGTGAGTGCCAATTTTCCTTTACCTCTCTTCACATACTCATTATCTTCATCATCATTGAAGATTTTTGATTCTGGATCTATCAGAGGTCCATCTGTCCAATTTTATACCAATCCATAGGCGTCATAGGTTTTGGACACTGGCCTGTTTCAAGCTTTCCATTAAAATGTATGGCTTCTCTTTTAGATCTTAATGGATGATCATCAGGCAAGAATCGTCGATGTCGAAGATAAATATTTTTGTTGAGATTCTTACTATAGATTGATCTCAACCAATCACATAATATGGACAAGCTTTATAACCCTTAGTAGATATTCCTGCATCATTAAAACGATAAAAATATGATTAGATTTAATCAGATTTATTTATATGCATATTGAATAAAAAACTACATCAATACCTGAACAAACACCATATCCTAGAAAATCGTGAATAGTCCAAGCCACAATACCATGAACCGTAATATGTCTTTCATTGATGCTTTTCGATACATCAATGACATTAATACCTCTCCATAACTCTTGGAGATTGTCAATGAGAGGAGCAAGATATATATTCATATCTTTAACTTGTCTTTTGCCTGGGATAAAAAGTGAACGCATTAAATGTTCCTTTTTAATGCTAAGATATGGGGAAAGATTGTAGTTTATGACTACTACTGGCCATGTTGACCATTTGTTGGATTTCATGGAGAATGGATTAAACCCATCTAATGCAACTCCTGACTTTAGATTCTATGGATTTTGTGCAAATTCAGGCCATGTAGAATCTAAAAAGCAACACTATCATGAGGAATTCTGATTATTCCACCAGTACTTTTATGATCATGTCCCCATGTCAAAAGCTTTGATAATTCAGGGCTTTGAAACATATGTCTAATCCATGGAGCCAATGGAAAATGTCTCAATAACTTTTTTGGGATTTTACCTTCTTCGCCCTTATATCCAGGAGATTGACATTTGGGACATGTCAAAGAGTCTGCATATTCACCTCTATATAAAATACAATCGTTTGGACATGCATGTATACATTGATAATCTATACCAAGATTGTTGATTGTCTTCTTCATTTCATCATGTGAGGTAGGAAAAATACTCTGACTTGATAAAAACTTTTCAGATAATAACATGTAAGTTCATTAAAAAAAATATTAAAAAAGTAAATAAATAAATATACATATATATGCATATAATTTTATATATGTGTATGCTTATGTGTATGTGTATGCTTATGTGTATGTGTATGTGGATGTGTATATGCATGTGCATGTATATACATATACGTATGTGTATATGTATATATGTATGTATATGTGTTTTATAGGTGTATATGTATGTATATATATGTATGCGTATATGTATGCATATATGTATATGTATGTGTGTATACATGTATATGTATGTATGTATGTATGTATGTATGTATGTATGTGTCTATATGTATGTATGTGTATATATGTATGAATGTGTATGTATGTATGTATATGTATGTATGCATGTGTAGCTGTGTATATTTGATTTCATTTTTAATTGTTTTTTGTATATTGTGGTTTGCATATTTTCATATCTAGACCATTGAATCATCTCGCGGTTTCCCATTTTATAGTCAATCTATTACCTGTCTTGCTAAGTTGTTTACAAATATTAAGTATTATCGCTAATATTTTGAAAGATGCATTAATAGTTTTAAAAGATGGGTGAAAAAAAGGTGTTCATTCAATGCAAGTTCTTGTTCTTACCTTAGCTAAAGTAAGAATAAAAACCTGCATTGAATGAACATTTTTTTTCCACCCATCCTTTAAAATTATTTTTTCATCCTTCAAAATCTTTAAGATAAATTTGGTTCTCCCATTTTACTCACGACTTAATACCTGCATAGCTAACTGATACTTAATATTTGTATGCAAAAGAGTTAGCAGCACAGCTATTAGGTCGACTAAAATAGGAGTTACATATGTGTCAAGAAGATTCTAAAGGTTGGGTGGATAATTCTAAAGGCTAGATGGACAAAACATCTTCATTCAATACAAGTATGTATAATTTGACCTTACTCTCATAACATGTGTATGTGTGTATATGTTTTTAATTGTTTTTTTTTATATTGTGCTTTGCAGATTTTCATATCTAGACCATTGAATCGTCTAGCGGTTTCCCATTTTATAGTCAATCTATTACTTGTCTTGCTAAGCTGTTTAAAAATATTAAGTATCAGTTACCTATGAAGGTATTAAGTCATATGTAAAATGGGAGGATCAAATTTATCGCGAATATTTTGAAAGATGCATTAATAGTTTTAAAAGATGGGCAGACAAAAAGTATCCATTCAATGCAAGTTCTTGTTCTTACCTTATTTAAAGTAAGAATAAAAACTTGCATTGAATGGACACTTTTTTTCCGCCCATCCTTTAAAATTATTTTTCCATCCTTCAAAATCTTTGAGATAAATTTGCTCCTCCCATTTTACATATGACTTAATACTTGCATAGCTAACTGATACTTAATATTTGTATTCAAAAGAGTTAGCAGCACAGGTATTAGGTCGACTAAAATAGGAGAAACATATGTGTCAAGAAGATTCTAAAGGTTGGGTGGACAATTCTAAAGGCTAGATGGACAAAACATCTTCATTCGATACAGGTATGTATAATTTGACCTTACTCTTATAACATTTGTATGTGTGTATATATGTGTGTATGTTTATATGTGTGTATACATTCATGTATATTATGTGTATGTTTATATATGCATGTACTTATATATAGATATTTATGCATAAATATATAAATAGATAGGAAATTGAAAATTATACCTCAATAGTGTCGAAATAGATACATTACTCCATCCAAAACAATTTTGAAAATTGAGAATAAGTAAGCTCGCACTTAGTCGTGTCAAATGACTCCCTTCATATACATGCTTTAGACATTCCTCTCAAAGATATTTCTCATTTTTAGAAATATCAATGCTCTCACTGTCATTTTGATACCAATCCTCAATAAAATCTGACATGCCATCATCTTCATCATTGTCGCACAAATCTTGTACCTTATCTTCTTTTGAATATAGATCTTTCAACCTTGCATATTCCACAGGATCACTTTTGTGTAGCCTCCTCATAGAAGCTTCTGATAAATGAGGTCTTACTGGCAATTGTGAATGGTATGGAGGAATATAATCAACATCATACATTGGAATCTACACATATAAATAAAATTCATTAGTATTCCCTAAATGAATAAAAAGTAAACTTTAAACATAAAATTAAATATATAAGTTATTAAATATGGATAGGAAATTTTTATTCTCTCTAGCTAAAAGGTGCTCTTGGAGGTCTACGCCATCCATAATTCACTAATAGTTCATCACCAGCATGTAATGTAGTAATAGCATTGACAACTATGTATCTTGATACATCTCGACTCGTGTATGGTGATTCATGACTATTTTCACGCTCCTCAAATGTGAAATTAGTCCTTAAACTATTATGTAACCCTCGACTACTATTTATTAAACCTGCTATATTTCCATGCATGTAAGTTCTTCCATCAATATATAATCTTTCATTTTCTGCATGTAAAATCCCTCTACTAGTAAGGAATGTTGCCTTCAAGCATATTCCATAAGTACTCATGCTTTGAACATAACGTAAAAGTCGATGCCAATCTCCCTATCCATATATAGGACCACAAAATGACATAAGAATGACTTCAGAGTTCGGAGGCACATACAAATCCTCTACAATAAAGAGACCATGACCAGCATTAGTAATATTGAATGGAGCAATCATATAGCAACTACCCCAAAAGTTGAAAACCTCTCCATCTAAAGGAAGTGGTCCTTTATTCCATCCTCCATATCTTCTTCTATCATATGTTTGTACTAGAGAACCATCACAAGCTAGCAATGGATAATCTCCAGCCGTTTCAGTCTCTAAACCAGGAGGTAGAGGATTTCTAGAAACCTCTACTTGTAATTGATGAACAACAAGTCCATGATGTGTATGCGGTATATTAACATTATGAGAAAAATTATCATCATCATCATCATCATCGAGCAAGTATTCCTGTATATCAACGGTAATTTGATTTTGTATATGGTTTTTAAATAAAATAGTGACATTAATTTATATAAAAAATACATACCCAAGCATTATCAGGTTGACTAGGTGATGGTGCACGCTCAAAAGTACCATACTCTACCTCATGTTCAATACATTCCAATCATGGTCTTCGATATGTGCCATAACAAGAGTTACACCAACATAAAATTCATCATAATTCCTATCGGAGGACACATGTGAAGTTGTTGCATGGGTAGGAGGTGGTGGAGTACCCTTTGATTGATCAGAATCTGATCATAATAAGAAACAAAAAAATATATAAGTTAGGTATCCATAAAATATATTTAAAATTAAATGTTTGATATACTTACACTATATAGTCATTGCACGATGAGGAGATAGTGGTGGAGTTCCATCTGATTGATGAGAATCTACAAATAATGGTATTTGATATTAATAATCTGATCATCTACATACATAAACATTCACATATACATATTTACACATACACACATATTCACATATACACTACACATACACACATATTCACATATACACATTTACACATACACACATATTCACATATACACAAATACACATTATTGTGGGATAAATGCATGTATTTTGTATGAATGAGTGTATATGCATGCATGTGTGTGTATGTATATATGTGGATATGTATATGTGTGTTTATGTTATATGTATGTATATGTGTTGATCATTTTTTAATATCCTACACAGTATTCCACAAGACTTTTGCTACCAATACATGTCACATCATATATGCACATAACGATTAACTAGTACCATCCGACTTGCCCTCAACAACCAACATACAAAATACATCATTGTTTTCAGCCATGACTGCTGATTAAGTACCTTGATGTAGAAAAATGATTGTATCTCAAAAAGTTGAACAAAACAATCCTACTAAGCTCTGTTAAACCTATAGTAGACATTGAGGCACTTGTACTGGAAAACTGAAATTTATATATATGTTTTTCACAAAAGGATGAAATTGCCTGCACAAGCACTACAGTAAGGTCAAAACAAGCTTAGATCAAAATTTGTCATGACACAAAAAAGTTATTTTGAACTTCTAATCACCTTGAGTATGCTCACCTACTTTCATGCAATTTTGATATTGTGATCGGATGGGTGTCGAAAACACCCTAGATGAAGCGATTACCTACTCTGATACCAATTGTTAGAGTTTGAGGTCTATGGAAGCAAGGAAGAAGCAGAAGAATCCTAGAGCACAACACACATGAATGAATTACCAAGTGAGTGTACAAGGATGAGTAACCATTAGGGTTAAAAGTTGGGAAAAAAATTCCTAAAGAGGGAAAAAAGTGCCTCGGCTATCCTAAGTGTGTTCACACACAGCACTATCGAGATATATTAACAATGAGCACATTATGAAAATTCAAGAACATTACACTCGTAATGTTAATGAGAAAAAATTAGCAAAAGAATTTAAGGAAAATTATTTAGTATGGTTACATACCATTAAACAATGTTTGCAAAATATTCTATAGCATTCTATAGTTAAACTTGCACCATGCTATTATGGACTATTTCAAATTATTGAAAAGATTAATGACAATTCATTTAGATTAGATATACCAGCTAACTTTAACATACATAAATCTTTTCATATTAGTTTACTAAAACCATGCAAAGGAACTTTTCCATTTGTGTTTTGATATAGCAAATGAAGGTTCATGAGGGCATGGATGGGTGTGGATGTATTTGAATGTGTTTGGACACAAATAAGAGAAATTATATTTTCCTTATATTTTGTAAATAAAGACTCACGTAGAGGGTTCTTTCTTGAAAGTCATAAAATAGTGGTTGAGATAAGGATCATTGTAGAATGTGACTTTTTTAAATAAAAGAGAAATATCTTAACGTTTTACTTTCATGCTTGCTTTTCAAAGTGCCACCCTCATTTTAATCTCTATTTTAGATGTAACAAAAGGACTATAAATACATGCACTCTATAGACTCATCCAATAGAGTGTGTGGGGGGAGATCACACCCAATACTATGTACTGTCTCATCTACTACACAACTATGTTTCTATGTGTTTTTAGATTTCATACTCTCTATGTGCGCATGCCCATAAGATCTTGCAATAGATGTTGCTCTAGGCAGATGTGACAATGATGTTAGAGACATGCATGTGATGGTGGTCAGGTAGTGGTTTGAGGAGAGTCTATGGCAATTGATTATGCTAGTGATTGTGATATCATTTTCTCCTATGATTCATCTTAAGATTTATCTTGTTCAATGGATAGCACACATATGCATTGGTTGCTTGATGCATTAGCCACTTTCCATGTTACTCCAATTCATGGTTTTATCGATCCTCATATGAGCATCATGGATATGTGTAGATATCTGATGGCTTGACATATGACATTGAGGGTGCAAGTGATACATGCCTTATACTACCTAGTGGTGCATTATCATACTTTATTCCCTATTATATTGATTTCAATTAGCGAGTTATAAGATATCTGATGTTATCATTCCTTGGTGAGCATCATTTTTAGTTGCAATTGGGACAGATTATGTTTGTCAAAGGTGTTACAATTGGGCACATGTATTGGCTACAAGTACTCTATGTGAGAGACAATCTTGTCTTAGTGGGAGTTCACCCTATGTGGAGTGTGAGACTCATCATGTGTCATTTTTTTCCTACCTACAAATAGGTTTATTGACATCCATGATGCATATGTATGGCAAGATTCAAATGATCAGATAGATGCACATGTAGAGCATGCTTTGAATTCTTGTGATGCTTATGTAGAGCATGTTTTCATTGATCATGTAGAATCTCATGTGGAGCACACTTTGGATGATCATTGAATGCTTTAGAGAATGATGTGGATACTCATGTAGAGTATTTCAATGACACTCGATTAGAGCTTAGTCATCACATGGACCTTGGTGTTAGTGTTGTGTTGTTAGCTCATATGGAGCAGTATGGTACAATTGGTGTGGTAGACCTAGATAGCTCTTATGATACATAATGTGTGGTAGAGCATGTTAGTTCTCAAGATGCACAACTAGAAATATTATTGGTTGATATTGTGATTGATTTGGATGCTAAGGAGTTAGAAATCATACAGTCATTCTTGGATTCGCTCATGTCAAATGTTGATATGGATATATCAGGACATGTTGGTCTTAATTATGGGGCTTTGGATTCCTTGGATAAATGCATGGTGTACATAGTTAGGTTAGCAAGGATAGCACAATTTTTTTCATCATTCGGGTGTCTGATGTACGAGTTGTTATGCTCGAGACTAAACATTACAGTTGCTATTGGAGCATTTGCATTTGGAGTTGTCAGTCATTTGATGATTGTCATATGCATAGAGCGAGTGGGAGCTTTGCAAGTACTTCATCAGTTCTTGCATCAGTCAAATATGATCTCGACTCTTTTTTATATGAGTCTAGAGCAGTTTCAAGTGCATGGATACACCTTATTTGAGGTAGTTGATGTAGGTTGGTTGTTATGGGTTTATATCCAAACTTTTCATATACATTATTGTATAGTCCTACATCATTATTTGTATGTATGCCATTTATGGTCACATTAACTCTTAAGTGGGAGATTGTTGGGTATGTAAGGGTCATGTAACCTTTCCCCTATGTTTCTATACATATATCTTTTATAGAGTATTGTCTCAAGAAGATGATTATGTGGGTTTCAAAGCTCCCATGCAAGTGTGCACATCTCTCTTTTTCTCGGTCTCCCTCCATGTCCTCCTTGTTCCTCTTGTTCAACCCACATAATCCTTTCAAATAAAACCTCCTAAAGAGGAAAAAACGTGCTTTGTTTTTCTAAATGTTTTTGCACACATCAATACCAAAATATATCAACAAATATAATGGGTATAACTGGGTGAGGATTGCTCAAAAAGATCCATCTAAGATAGTGTCTAGAAGTGATTGGGGAGTGTATGCTTGCACAATCATGTGGTTTGGGCTCATAAATGCACCTAGTACCTTCCAAGAATGTATGATAGAGATCTTCTCTCCATAATTGAATACATTTATGCAAGCCTTTCTAGATGATTTTCAATCTCTAGCTTATAGATTTACCATGTAGGAGATATTAAGTGTGCTTTAGTAAATATAGAGAATTTCGATTTAGTTTGGACCCACCCAAATAAGCTTTTGCAGTATCTTGTGGGAAACTCTTGGTCCATATTATATATAAGGATGGTATTCAAGTGGATCATGATAACATTCGACTAATCCTCCCTTCAACTAGTCCCAAATAAGTTTTTCAATTTTGTGGCCAAATTATGTGGCATTCAAGGCATTTAAGCTTCTTGCACATTTATCCATCCCCATGAATAAAATAACCTCCATACCCGTCCATGAGTTTAAGTGGACTAATACATGCCAATTGGCATTTACTTGGTTGAAAACTCTCCTACTTTAGACAATAATATTTCAAGCCCTAGATTGGTTGCACCCTTTTCATGTATTTTTGGATTCTTCAAATATAGCGATCAATAGTGTGTTAATGTAGCAGGTAGGAAAATGGTATCCACAAGTGTATATGCAAGTTCTTGTTTTCCCTTGCTAATTGCAACTATTTTGTTATGCAGCATGAATGCTTAGGTCTGATCTACTTTATCAAGAAGTTCCTCGTGCTTTATATTTTGGAGAAGCACTATCTAATGTGAATTTCAGCTTATATACCCATTTACATGGTAAAGCTTTCCCGCCCTTTGGCAAAGGTACTAAATCTCAAGTACCATTCTTGTGAATAGAATCCAGCTCACTCTTCATGGCAAGCTCCCACTTGACATGATCCTCTATCTGCATAGCCTCTTTGTAGCAAGAAGGCTCACCGGCATCTATTAGCATAACAAAATCTAAACCTGGAACATATCTATCAGGTGGATGTGAGACATGTGCAGAACGTCTCAATGGTTACTGAACAGGAACATGTGCAGACTGATCTGAATGGACATTCTCTTGAACATCCCTATGTGCAACATTTTTATGCATGCTAACCGGAGGACTAGTATCCTCAAACACCACTCTTCTCACTTCAACCTCCTTAATGGGTTGTTTATGCATCTTAGACTCATTATAAATGACATCACTACTTCTGACCGTGTTTAAGGATCCCATAAGCGATATCCAAACTATGTATCTCAACCATATCCAAGAAAAATGTATTTCTTTGACTTATGGTCCAACTTTTTTCTAAGATTCTTGGGTATATGAACATATGCTTCACACCCAAAAACATAAAGATGATCAAAATATGGTGGCTTCCCTGTCCATAACTCTTGTGCCACTTTCAGACCTTTGGCAATACTAGGTGAAAGGTTAATCACATGCACTGCAGTCAATACTACTTCTACCCAAAAACCTTGTGAGAGGTTTGCATGATGCAACATAGGGACTACTCTATTTTGAATAGTTCTATTCATCCTCTCAGCTACACCATTCTGTACTGGGGTACAAGGAGTTGTAAACTCTCTACGAATCCCTCTAGACTGATACAAAAGGCTGAATTCATGTGAGGTATACTCACCCCCATTATATAAACGTAAAGCCTTAAGCTTAGTTCCTTTTTTTGTCTCAATTGAAGCAAGCCATTTTCTGAAAGTTGGGAATACCTCATCCTTTGATTTGATAGGATATACCCAGACTTTTCTAGTAGCATCATCTATGAAAGTGGCAAAGTAAAGAGAACCACCTAAGGACCTAGTGGGCATAGGACCACACACATCTGTATGAATGAGATCTAAAGGATGAATTGAAGAGTCAATGTGCATTCTATGCACATTTTGGTTTGCTTTCCGTATTGACAATGCTCACAAAGTGAAAAATCAGAGAAAGATAACATAGGTAAGTAGCTAGAACAAGAAAGATTTTCCATTCCAGTACGAGATATATGTCCCAAACGACCATGCCAAGTACAAGCCATAGGCTGTTCAGTAACAGCTAACAAGTGTTCTTTCTGTGATACAAATAAAGGATAAAGTGAGCCAACTTTGTTTCCTTTTGCAATAACCATATTGCCCTTTGATATACGAAAGGACTGAGCATAGAAGACCACCTTGTAACCAAGGTCAAACGACCATGCCAAGTACAAGCCATAGGCTGTTCAGTAACAGCTAACAAGTGTTCTTTCTGTGATACAAATAAAGGATAAAGTGAGCCAACTTTGTTTCCTTTTGCAATAACCATATTGCCCTTTGATATACGAAAGGACTGAGCATAGAAGACCACCTTGTAACCAAGGTCATCAAGTTGACCAACTGACATCAAACTGTGTGATAATTGAGGTACATGTCGTGCATTATGCATAATGAATTTTGAACCATCAATGAACTGCACAACCACATCTCCAATCCCCACAACATCACACTGGTAAGAGTCACCAAGTCTCATGGTACCAAGAGACTTTGCTGCATAATTAGAGAACGCTCTATGTGGTGTCACATGGAAAGAAGCACCAGAAGCTAGCAGCCAGGTTGGGAAAGAAAATCCACCATAAGAGCCTCAGTTGGCATAGTATTATCAAGTGTCAACACATCAGCATCATCAGAAATAGCATTAATTTCTTCAATCTTCATAGTAAAAGTAGATGGTGCAGGTAACTATTTAACATGCCCATCAACATTCTGTCCTTTACCTTTAGCATTCTTTAATGCATAATAGTCTTTCTTCATGTGTCCTTTCTTATGACAATAATGGCATTCGAGATCCCTCTTCGTTGATTTACTTCTACTCTTATTCTTTTCCTTGTTCTTGCTCCTGCCATGTTGCTGATTCTTTCCTTGGTAAGAATCACGAACATTATATGCATCTCCACTCTGAGTGCCAACCATAGATTTTCTACGAGTGCTCCACATATGTCATCATAGACGAGTTTACCACCCAGTGCACTATTGCTAATAGCTATGCAAAACGTATCCCATGATGATGGCAAGGTG
This sequence comes from Ceratopteris richardii, assembly GCA_020310875.1. Lineage (NCBI taxonomy): Eukaryota > Viridiplantae > Streptophyta > Polypodiopsida > Polypodiales > Pteridaceae > Ceratopteris > Ceratopteris richardii. Next base: position 46,041,751 of record CM035411.1, read on the forward strand.
CATAACAGCAATATTGCTTTCATTTCATTATCCATATCCATTTTTTGAGCCTGTAACTGGGATAATATAGCATCAAACTCATTCAGATGAGCAGCAACACTATCTGTGTCATTCATACGAAGGTCATATAATTTTCTCATGAGATACACTTTATTTGATGCCGTCTCTTTTTCATATGTATTGCATAACTTCTTCCAATGCTGCTCTGCACTTTCACAGTCTAATACTATAAAGTAAACATTATTTGCTAGGTATAGGCAAATAAGGGTGTAGCTTAGTGGCAAGAGATTGTCATAGTTAAGCGAGCTCAAGGGGGAACAGTACTGGGATGGGTGACCTCCCGAGAAGTACCCGAAACCTCTATATTCCTTGATCGTTGAGGTCCTCCCTCACGTGCAACCAATAGCGCCAATGGTGACTTCGGTGACTTGGATGACAAGATATGCCAAGTTCTATGCCTTGGTTGCCGCCTTAGTCATAAGCCTTGGAGAAAAGCCGAGAGAAATCTGAGGAGGGGAGTCCAACTCATGGCTAAATTTTGCGAAATTAATAGGACCTTTGTGCGGTTGGCCAACCAAATCATACATGCTACAAGTGATAGACACCTTTTTGGAAGATATGAGAGATGTGCAAGACTACACCATCATTGTACAAACCCACATATTAACAATGATAAGGACCTGTCTGGAGAGTTTTTCAGAGGTTAAAATCTTAACCCTAAAATTTTTGGGCGTCCACTTAGGAACCAATATACTTCTTTTTTATCTCAGCAAAATGCCAAATAGACAGTGTCTCATGGCATATTATGTATGAGTAATGTTTATGTAAAGTATTTATTTACAAACCTTCGAGGATGCCTTCACTATAGGATTTTTTGAGATGGACTTGGATATTTATAGAAGAGTATCCTTGGGTCCTCAAGCACGCATTCTCGCATATGAAGCTACCTATGTAGAGTACCATAATTGGAATATAGTAGATGCATCAGTCGTGGCTATAAACTGGAGAAAAGCCTTAATAGAGCTAGTCAATAACATCAATAAGGAAGAGCAGGAACAGCACATGCACCTCCAAGAACTGTAAAAACAGAGATAAAGGCAATACGTGATTCTTTGGCTATGTCAGATGCAAATCTTTGGCATGCATGCTTCGGTCATCTGAATTTTGTAGTATGTACAATAGAGTAAAGAAAACCATAGCCTCTAGAGATGCACATATCTTCAAACGTTTTATGAGGACATCAAAGGGTCTAGGAGGGGGAGGAAATGTTGACAAAATACTTCTAATACAAATAGACAAAAGAAATCCTTACTTTGTTATAGAAAAGAACATTGTAAAGAAATTGCAACTTTCTCCAAGCAAGAAATCACAATTCCCTCCAAAATGGTATAAAAGCCACAAATATGAAGGATTTCATGCCATTTTGCACTTGTATCTTTTGCAAAAATGAGAACAGAAGCTCCATTGGTTGTGATACATGTGTCACTTCTTGTGTTCTTTGTCTTCTTTATGCTTTATGGAAGTGTTGTTATGTTTCTCGGTTGATTGTGAATATGTGGATGCTGGTTCTACTTGATTCTAAAGTCCTTGAGGAGTAATCTTTGTCCAATCCATGTTCTCTGACCACTTTAGTGAAGTTTTCCGAACACAAATCTCTCTTTCTTACTTGTACAATTGAGTAGTCCTAATTCCAATTTTATATTTGAAATCTACATGAAAAATGGCATGCAAAATGCACTTGAATCGCTTGATTTGGTGCTTGTATTAGGGAGATATGATCCTTTGAAGTTTCCAGCTTTCATGTCTATAGAAAGTTGTGTTGTTCAAGAAGTCAACTTTTAATATTTTCACCTTGCGTTATCATGTCTAGTCCTTGTGGACCTTCATACAAGTATGCTTGCTTGCATCCTTTGAGCATGATTGATGTGTGGTTTGTGAAGCACTAGTCTCTAAGCACTAATCGGGTTAGCTTGTTCTTGGACTAAAAAACTAAAAAGGGAATCCCCTTCCCACTTCTTTGTCATCAAGTCTGTACTGTTGCAATGGGACAGAGACTTGCTGGAAGGTGAAGGTAAGGTAGTCAACAAGATGGTTCAATAAATAGGTACAAAGCAAGGCTTCTGGCTAAAGGGTTTGCTCAGACCCAAGGAATTGATCATGAAGAGACATTCTCTCTTGTGGCAAAGATACCAACAATCAAAGTTCTCATGAGTATAGCTGCTTCAAGGAATTGCAACATTTATCAGTTGGATATAAAAAATGCATTCTTAAATGGTTGGATTTCAGAGGAGGTGTACATGGCACAACCTCCTAGATTTATTGATAAATCACATCTTGAGTATGTATGCAAACTCAGGAAAGCTCTCTATGGACTCAAGCAAGCTCCTAGAACTTGGAACCATAGACTTGTTACATTCTTGCAGCACCAAAGGATTCACATTGAGCAAGGCTGATTCTTCACTCTTCATTAAGAAGGATAACTCTGAAGTTATATATTTATGTGTGTATGTAGATGATATCATCCTTACAGTTAATGATGTAGATGGAATCAAGAAGATCAAAGCCCAAATGAATGAAGAATTCAAGATAAGTGACCTTGGATTGCTCACTTATTTTCTTGGATTAGAAGTTGTCTATACAGATCAAGGGATGTTCCTTACACAAAGGTAGTACATTAAAGATATGATTGCAAAGTTCAAAATACAAGACACTAAGGTTGCAGGTACTCACATGGAGGTCAATCACAAGTTAAGTGCTCATGAAGGAAGACCAATTGAAGACATTACAAGCTACCAAAGTCTAGTTGGAAGCTTGAACTATGCCACCCTAACTAGGGTAGATATCTAGTATGGAGTGAGTGTGCTTAGCCAATTCATGCACACTCCTAGGAAACCTCACATGGATGTAGCCAAAAGGATATTGAAGTATCTAAAGGGAACAATCAATGAAGGTTTATATTATCCTTACACATCTGACTTAAGTATAAAGCTTTTCACTAATGTTGATTGGGCAGGATCAAAAAATGATAGGAGGAGTACATCTGGATATCTATCTTTTTCAGGTACAAATCTCATTTCTTGTTCTTCCAAGAAACAACCTACTGTAGCACTTTCCTCAACTGAAGCTGAATACAGAGGATTAGCAAATGCAACTCAAGAAGCAATGTGGATCAAGACCCTATATATAGATTTAGGGCTGGATTTTGGCACTCCATATATATTTGGAGACAATATGAGTTCATTACATTTAGCTGTGAATCCCATCTTTGATGCTAGGGCTAAGCACACAGAAGTTCATTATCACTTTTTTAGAGAAAAGATTGCAAGCAAGGAGATACAATCATCCTATGTATCTACACAGATGTAATGTGCAGACATGATGACCAAATCACTTGATGGAAGCAAACTCAACAAGTTCATATCAATGATTGGCTTGCAGGAAATACCTGTGGAATGAAGACTCAAGCATTTTAGGCTTGAGGGGGAGCTGTTGGTACATTTGGCAAGCCTTGATGCTTGACCAAATATTCAAAGTTTACATCATAACTTGGATGTGACTATTCATAAGTCACATATGAACACCTTGTTGACAGTCAAGGTCAAGCACAAGCATAGAGGCACATCAAGGAAGTGGACACACAAGAAGAATGAGCATGTAGGGAGCTCTAAGAAGCACATGTCGAATTTTTAGCAGAAATCCCTATAAAAATAGTGATTTTTGTCACTAAAAACCATTGTAAATACCATTTTCCATTTTTGCAACTCCATTTTGTTAAATCCAAGGAGTCATCAAGCTTGAGGAGTATTAGAAGTATCATCCTACCAATTTTCATAATTTTTAGACTCCATTTGAGCACCGAAATAAGCCCTGGAACCTAATTTTTAACTAGGACGGACACTAAGTTTGGACAGGGCCAAAACCACTCAAAAAACTAATAAAAGGGCTGGAGAGCTCATTTTTGAGGTGAGCTTGTAGATTTCAGCTTTGTAAGAGATTTCTTTTGTAATCGAAGCCCTTCCATTGTTCCACTCTTTTCTCTTACCTTCTGTGTGTGTGTGTATGTGTGTGCATGTTTGTGTGCTTTCACTCAGACACTTATGCACTTCACTTGCTCTTGGTCTTCATACCGGTCCTCACGTGTCCACAGATTGACATTTATGAGGTGAAGCTCCTCACATTGGTACTTGCCATTGTGCTAGAGTGACACCAAATTTGGCACCGTTACCGGGGAGAGAGCTTGGAGGACGAGCGTGTGACGGTAAGACGTAGAGTAGCGACGTTGGTGTTGAGAGTTCCATGCTCCACCCTTTTGTTCCAAGTCCACTTTCATTCTCATGCAAGCACATATATCCCACATGCAAGGGAATTCTCCAAAACTCCATATAAGCAAGGCCTCTCCTTCACTTCTAACAAGTCATTCCACTCTAGCTCATTGCCAAGAGTGTGCATCCTCTCCTCATGGGGTCTCCATGCTCGTAGAGCATCTTATGTAAGTCATTTCTATTTCTACTTTAATTCATTCATCATGTTTTTTTATCTTTTGTTCCTTCCTCCATAGCTTGTTAGATGTGTGCATGTGACTAGAGTAGGAGTAGTGTTGTTGAGCCCATAAAAGTCATATTGGTCAAAGTCAACCATAGTCAAAGTCAACCAAGGTCAAAGTCAAACTAGTCAAAGTCAACAAAGTCAAGGTCAAAGTCAACAGGTGCAAAGTCCAAGTGCTAAAGTGTAGGTGTCAAAGTGCACAGGTAGTGCACAATTAATTGTCCACAAAGGATAAATTGGAGAAAGTGGGTTGCAGGTTGCAGAGGTATTTTCTCTAATTTCTCTAAGGTTCAAAATGTTTTTTAAAGTATTTTGGAAGGTTCAGGTGAACCCTCTCTTATGTGCGAAAGTGAAAACTTAAAAGGAAATGTGAAGGTATGTGAAGCAGCAGCGTACGCAGAAGTGAAAGTATGGCCCCCCAATTAAAATTTTTGGTTTTATTCTAAAGTCACTACAGGACAAAACAGGGAGTCGTTGGCTGCCACTTGTAAAGACAATCTTGAGACATCAAAGTGAGTACCAAGATACTCTTGCAGTTAGGAGCGTACGTGAATCGACACACTCAAATCAAGGCAAGGACTATTCTTGGAGATCCCAAGTTTAAGCAAGAGTGAGCATAGTCTATGTGAAGCAAGAGAGAGAAGTGCAAGAGACACACAGTGTGCGACGCAGAGAAGTGTAGTGCAAGGTGTGCATGAAGAGTGACCAAGGAAGTGTGGAGAGGAGTGTTAAGCTTGTCCCCCAAGGATCCCAAGGTCTTACTGAAGTGTGTGTGCGCCGACAGAAGGTATCCATCCCTCCCCCTTAGTGGAAGCTTGGTGCAAGGTGTGCACAAGAGCAGGCTTGTAGAAGGCGGAGGTTTGGTGCAGAGGAGGCCGACAACAACAAGTCCCTTGGGTATTTGGTATTTTGTAATTAAGCACTCTGTGGGATTTTGCACAAAAGCATTGGTTGTATTGTGCTTCAACCTTGTATTTGTCTTACTGTAATCAATCGAGAGAGGCTTCCAGTGTGTATTTTCTCTTCTGGTCTTCCCCTTTTCTCCTACAAACACTCAAATCCCTTCTTGTCTAAGAATCCCCCAACAAAATTTGGCACGCCCGGTGGGAAGTCCAAGGAGATTTGAGCATAGGAGAAGATATATTGAAGTTGGAGAAGCAATATTCAAGTGTCGATAGTACTACTTCAGTGGACTAAGAGGTACATATTCTTATCAATTAACTCATACTAAGAGGACTATGAACAGCCCATGACCGCAACCCGGTCCCAAACATTGAGGGTCACCTGCAAGCAAACAAGAAGGAAGGCTATTAAAAGACCATCTAGTCCACTTTCATCAACTTCATCAGTAAGGAGCATGGCTGGTCAGGTAGACTTGGAAACCTTACTATCAAGATTGAATATAAAATTTCCTTCTTTCAAAGGCCTAGCTCAAGAGGATCTTGACGAGCATATTAGGAGGTTTTTGGCACTATGCAAAACTAGAGGCTTAATGGGTAGGGAGGATGCCTTTTTGATACTCTTCCCTACCACATTAGAAGGATTAGTAGATAAATGGTTCAGCCAGTTTGCAGAGAACCATTTTACAACTTGGGACCTAATGAAAGATGCATTCAAAAATCAATTTTAGCATGGAAATACTGCAGAGATCATCATAGAACAACTAGAAAATTTGAGATTGGGTCCAGGAGAAAAGTTCCCAGAGTTTGTGACTAGGGCCAAGGCACTAATGGCTAAATTACCACGCCCACCACATGATTTTTTTGTTAAGAGATGGTTAGCTAAGCCACTTCTAGTGGCCACCCAATGCAAATTCAAAGAATTAGTGTTGCCTACAGCCTCCATAGAGGAATTCATCAACACAGCTACAAGATTGGAACAGATAAGGAAACAGTATGGAGCAACTTATTCTCAACTAGCATATTCTAGAGAGATGGAGGATCGAGTAATCCAGCCAAGGAAGGAGCTAGAGGGCTTAAAAAAGAATAAGCCCCACAAAGAGGAGGAGAATGTTGTTACTCAGTTGCGAAGGGAGATTGAAGCATTAAAGCTCCAAAAGGAGGAGGAGGCCCAAGCAGAGGAATCGGCCCAACTACGACAAGAGCTGCAGGAACTCAAAGGGGGTGGCATCAAGAGTGGACTTTGGTGTTCCATGTGCAGTAAGCAAGGGCATATAGTAAGTGAATGTCCTCTGTTAAGTGTGACTTGCCAAATATGCAAGAAAGTTAGCCATGAGGCCCAGGAATGCCAATCAAGAGGAATGCCTACAACAACATATTGGACACAAGGAGGACCCCTACCACCAGCAAATGTGATGGCTACTGCACCCAATCAAGGTAACACTTACAACCCTAGACAGAGGAATAACTTTGCAAATGGGCCTAGAAGACCAATCATTTGTTTCAGATGTGGAGAATGTGGGCACTATCAAAGTAGGTGCACTCTACCAGAAAATGCCCCTCCCTACAGAAACTACCCAGAGGCCAGAGACCACTACACAAATTGTTGTCCTAAAAATCAAGCCTCTTCATCCGGGCCCCATATTCAAATGATTTTTGTACACAAAGAAGAAATGTTAGATCAGGCCAACGAGCCATCACCATCTACCAGGGTGGTGCAGTTAGAAGAGATAGAATCTTTTACAGTGCAGACAAGAAATAAAGGAAAGGCTCAAGTAGATATAGCTCAACAACCAAGAATTGATGGATTCAACAAAGACAAAGAGACATCTGAAGACAAGGCCACTGCATGTGCAGATACAAGGCAAAAAGGAGATCCAATATGTACCAGTGATGCCATTGGGCATGCATTCAACAGGGCTCAGGAGGAGTTTGGGAAGTCAATTGGAGCCCATGCTCTTAAGGAATCAGAAGCTTCAAAGCTTCTCAAATCCATGAAAAAGGAGGTTAGTATTTTTTATTTAATAAAGATGGATGGGAAATTCAGGTCAGAACTCTTGTAGATCATTGATGAGGCTTCCACCACAAGTTTTGTGGCAAAGACTGTTGTTATACATAAAGGTAAAATTGTAGGGGATGCACCCCTTACAGATTATAAAAGTCCTTGGTTGACAGTATCCATCAAAGGTCATTAATTTCAAGGAGTTATTATGGATGGTGGTTCTCGCATTAACTTGATGCTTGAATATACAATGGAAAATATTGGACTCCATCCTTCAAGGCCTGCAAATTTCACTGTTACTTTGGCAGATCAGAGCAAAGTAAGGCCCTTGGGAGTGATCCCAAAAGTTTCACTTGAAGTACAAGGTAATCTATTCATTCTGGATTTTGTGGTTTTAAGATTGCCCCAGGTTGAAGGAGGATTTCCCCTCTTAATTGGAAGACCATGGCTGAGACATGCAAGTGTCATTCATGACTAGGGCAAGGACACTATGTGGGTACAAAAGAAAGGGCAAGAGCGGACACAGATTCATTTAGAAGATGGCCCAGATAATCAAGGAAACACCAACATGATGCAAACAGTTGGCATTTGCATGGAATCGGAATCAGAGGATCAACCCCAAATAGATTTTGAGGAAGAAGAGGATATTCTAAATTGGCTGCAAGCAGGCAACTCTTCCTCTTGTTTTGGAATTTTTCTTAATAATTCTTGCACGACTGAAGGTTATGATGAGGATGAGGAAAAAGTCTAGGTTGATGGATTGGGAGAGCCCATCACAGACCACAGAAGGGGCAGGAAGACACCCCTCAAATACAACTTGGAGGAGGATATGACAACTACAGATAAGGAAGCTACTAAAGCTAAAGGCAAGGTAAAAGATTCTAGTGAAGAGTGTTCTTTCCCAATTCAAGAAATACCTGCAAGATGGATGCAGGACAAGGAGGAGCACATTGAAATCCAAAATACCCCTGCTTATGAAGCAATGCACGAAAAGCTAGTGGAAGAAGACAAGGAAGGAGATGAGCACGAAGATAATATGGTAGAGAGAAATCATGTCAAAGAAATACATTAGACACTCAAGACAATAATCGGCCAGTTTTGGTGGCCACTTGGTTGTGGAACCACCCAGGGCTCCTTGAAAAGGTAAGATCATTCTTGACTCATTATATAGATGTTTTTGCCTGGCATTATAAAGACTTAGAAGGAGTGCCTGCCAATTATGGAGAGCATAGAATCCCTCTGGTTGAGGGAGCCAAACCAATATGAGGGAAGAGTTATAGACTCAACCCAAAATATGCCAAAGCTGTTTATGTAGAAATTCAAAAGATGGAGGATGCAGGAATCATTATTCCTTTGGAACACTTAGAGTGGCTCTCACCTATGGTTATAGTGCCAAAGAAGAATACCAATAAAATCAGAATTTGTGTTGACTTTAGAGCACTCAACAAGGTGACAATCCCTGATGGATTCCCAATGCCATTTGCAGAGTAGGTCATTGAAGAAGTGGCTGGACATGCAGTATATAGCTTTATGGATGGCTTCAGTGGCTACAATCAAATATCAATATACCCAGAGGATCGTGAAAAGACTGCTTTTATCACACCTTGGGGAACATATGTGTATGTAAAAATGCCATTTGGGCTCAGAAATGCTCCAACCACCTTTAACAGAATGGTCAATCTCACTTTTGGCCCCTTATTACTGGAATCACTTAGAATCTTCATGGATGACTTCTCTTCGTTTTCACGTTCTCAGAAGGAGACTCCCTTAGATTGTTTGGACCATCACTTGCGACAGCTGCAGAATGTTTTGAAGAGATGCAGGGAGACTAAGCTAAAGCTCAATCCAAACAAATGTCATTTCCTTGTGATAGAAGGAACTCTCTTAGGACATGTGGTATCAGCTAAAGGTATGGCCCCATATCCTGACAAAATCATTTCTATATTAAAGTTGCCTAAACCTAAATCTCCTAAAGAGATTCAGAGTTTCTTGGGGCATACTGGATACCACAGAAGGTTTATAAAAATGTATGCAGAGATAGCCAGACCACTGGCTAGAGTTACAGGTAAGGAAATACCTTTTAAATGGGAAGAGGAGGAGGAAAAAGCATATCAAACATTACGGTTAAGGTTAGTGTCTGCTCCCATTTTGATCACACTTGAGTGGTCAAAAATATTTCATATACATGTAGATGCCAGTGCCTATGCAGTGGGAGCGGTTTTGACACAACCCAATGAAGAATTTAAGGTGGACAGACCAATTCAATATGCCAGTAGAATTTTGACTAAGGCTGATGTAACATAATCCTAGTAGGAGATGGTTGAACCACACCTTAAGAGAGAGGATTAGGAAGTAATCCTCAACCATGGATTTTGGGGCAAGTGGTTAGCCCATCACATTCCTAACCGGGAGGTTGTGAGTTCGATTCCTTGCATTGGTATCAGAGCCTAGGAAGTAGGCTTGGGCAAGGCGGCGCGGTGCGTCGCAGGGTACACGGTGCCAGGGTACACAGTGCCAGGGTACATCCTGCCAGTCCCATAGCTGGTCAGGGTACATCGTGCTAGGGTACATCCAGGGTACATCCTGCCAGTCTCATAGCTGGTCAGGGTACATTCCCTAGGGAGTTCAAGGGGGGAAGAATGTAACATAATCCTAGTAGGAGATGGTTGAACCACACCTTAAGAGAGAGGATTAGGAAGTAATCCTCAACCATGGCTTTTGGGGCAAGTGGTTAGCCCATCACATTCCTAACCGGGAGGTTGTGAGTTCGATTCCTTGCAGCTGAAAGGAATTACAGCACCGCAGAAAGGGAAGCCTTAGCCATGGTTTTTGTTGTCCAAAAATTTCATCATTACTTACTAGGAGTAAAATTTGTTATTATAACGGATCACCAACCACTAAAATACTTGCTCAACAAACCACAAGCCACTGGTAGAATATGGAGGTGGTTATTGATGTTCCAAGAGTTTGATTTTTCTGTAGTCCACAAACCAGGTAAAGAACATTTTATGGCGGATCACCTATCCAGAATCAATATGATGGATCAAGCTAGTGGAATCAATGATGACTTTCCAGATGGTCATCTTTTTGCTATACAAGATCAAGGTTGGTATTATGATATCAAGAATTTCATTAAAACTGGTATGTATCCAGAAAAGGCTGGTGCTGTGCAAAGGAAGATACTGCTAATCAAGAGTAGACCGTATACCTTCATTGAAGATAAACTATATAGATAGGGAAAGGATGACAGGTTTAGGAAGTGCTTGGAAGAAGAAAAAGTGAGGGAAGTCCTTCAATCTGCACATGAAGGAATAGGTGGTGGGCACCTTCCAGGGCATATTATGAGTCAGAGGATCCTTGATGTTGGTTTATGGTGGCCAACATTATTCAAAGATGCTGATGACTGGGGAAAAGCATGTGATGTTTGCCAGAGGTGTGGCCCTAAGCCCACCAAGCAGAGGCATAACCCCTTGATTATTTCCACGTCTTGGCAACCGTTTGAGAAGTGGGGGTTAGATTTTGTAGGGCCTATCTACCCTCCATCGATTCCTAAAAGAGAGAAGTATTTATTGATAGCCATAGACTATGCGGCAAAATGGGCTGAAGCTATTGCATCACCCAACTGCACTGCCCAAACTGTTGCTGATTTCATTTACAGTAGCATCATTTGCAGGTTTGGATGTCCACTTGAAATTTGTACAGACCAGGGTTCTCATTTTGTGAATAAGGTCCTGCAAGAAATTTTCAACAGGTATAGAATTCTACATAGGACCTCTTGTGCCTATCCAAGAGCCAATGGACAGACTGAATCAACCAATAAGGTTTTAATTTCCATGTTAAGGAAGGAATGTATGTTACAGCCCGCTTCCTGGGGCATTGCTTATCAAGGTATCCTATAAGGGCATACAGGTTAGCTTACAAAGAGGCCACGGGATATTCTCCATTCCAATTGGTTTATGGCATATTGCCAATTGAGCCCTTTGAATTTTTACATGGATCACCTAAAGTGGCATTCATGCAGGGAAAGAAAGATTGTGGTGTCTCTGAGAGGTTGGGAGCCCTGCATAAAGTGGAGGAGATTCGTCTACTAGCAACAAAATAATTGTTAGAAACTCAGATGAAGAGGAAGGAGGCACATGATCGAAATCTGTGGAACAACAACATAGAGCCAGGCATGTTAGTTCTTCTCCATAGACCTCATCTTCAAACACAAGTGAGAGGAAAATGGCTTCCACACTGGGAAGGACCTTATAGAGTTAAATCAATGCTGAATTGGGGTGTTGTGGAGTAAGAGACGCTCAAAGGAGAGGCCTTGCCACTGGTAAACATATCAAGGCTCAAGGCCTACCATCAACACACTTGAAGAAGTATGGATCACCTGGATCTACAAAATCTGTCCAGGTTGTACATAGCTTTCTCATCTCATTTTGCTCAGTTTTAGTAGTTTTCTTTATCAATTTCATGCTTGTTCCTTGAGTTTTTAGCAAACCTAGAAGTCATTTCATAACCTCTACAAAAGTACAATTTCTAGGTATTTTTGGAAATTTTTTCTAGCATTTTTTATCCTTTTCCGATGTCATTTTCTGGCCAAGTAGGAGGAATAAAGGAAGCTCTTTGTGGTCTTGAGTACGGAAATTAAGCCTAGCCTTGTAGAAAATTTTATGAGAATTTGTTCAGATTTTTTGGCAAATTTTTTGGATTTTTTCACCAGTTTTCTCTATTTTTGCATATTTTTCCAAAAAAAAAAGCCCCCCCCCCCCGGATTTTTGGGTTTGAGGGTGTTACAAAAAATAAATTAAAAAAAAAATCCCCCCCCCTCCCCCCCCCCCTTCCCCCCCCCCCCCCCACCCACCCGGCCCCCCCCATTTTTTTTAAAATTTTTTTAAATTTTATTTTTATTTATTTTTTTATTTTATTTTTATATATTTTTATTTAATTTATTTATTTTAATTTTCTTTTTATTTTTAGCTAAGGTCCGGGCATTCGCAGAAAACAAAAAACTCTTTTTTAAAAATCATATATATATATATATATATATATATATATATATATATATATATATATATATATATATATATATATATATATATATATATATATATATATATATATATATATATATATATATATATATATATATATATTATTTTTCATGGCTCAATGCTTTTGGCTTTGGATCATGCCTCAGTTGGCCGTTTTTTACAAAACTGGAGTCATTTTCAGGTTTTTTGGCACCTTTGGACTCAGTTTTTGGCTTTATTTTTTCAAATTCCAACTTCTTCTCTAACTTTTGGTCAAAACCCGCATGTTTTGAGCACATTTATCACATGGTTTTATTTCCCCACATTGTCCACATGGTCTTTTCTCACCTTGTCTTACCTTATGTTTCATAATATCCCATATGCACCCTTTGTAGCTCTTGTGTTTGATCATTTTAACCCTCTCCAGACCCCATCATCATACCCCCAATCCCTCCCTTTACCAATCTGCCCAGCCACATCCTTAACCCTCCCAACCCCTTCCATCTCCACCCCTCAGCCCTCCCCTCCACCTCCTTTCTACCCTCCCATTGCCCCCCTTTGCTTTTCCATGGCACAATCCAACTTTTGGTTCTTCTCTGGTGCTTGTTCTATCCTGCTTTTGGTGGAATTGGTTTCTGCTCATCCTCTTCACGATTTTGCAGCTCCTTAATCATGGTGTCCTATATGCTCAGAGTTTTGGCTGTAGCTCTCCGGGATGAAAAGCACATTAGGTGGTGGGAAACTGTTGAGCCCATAAAAGTCATATTGGTCAAAGTCAATTGTAGTCAAATTCAACCAAGGTCAAAGTCAAACTGGTCAAAGTCAACAAAGTCAAGGTCGAAGTCAACAGGTGCAAAGTCAAAGTGCTAAAGTGCAGGTGTCAAAGTGCACAGGTAGTGCACAATTAATTGTCCACAAAGGGTAAATTGGAGAAAGTGGGTTGCAGGTTGCAGAGGTATTTTCTCTAATAAGGTTCAAAGTGTTTTTTAAAGTATTTTGGAAGGTTCAGGTGAACCCTCTCTTATGTGCAAAAGTGAAGACTTAAAAGGAAATGTGAAGGTATGTGAAGCGGCAACGTACGCAGAAGTGAAAGTATGGCCCCCCAATTAAAATTTTTGGTTTTATTCTAAAGTCACTACAGGACAAAACAGGGAGTCGTTGGCTACCACTTGTAAAGACAATCTTGAGACATCAAAGTGAGCACCAAGATACTCTTGCAGTTAGGAGCGTACGTGAATCGACACACTCAAATCAAGGAAAGGACTATTCTTGGAGATCCCATGTGCAAGCAAGATTGAGCATAGTCTATGTGAAGCAAGAGAGAGAAGTGCAAGAGACACACAGTGTGCGATGCAGAGAAGTGAAGTGCAAGGTGTGCATGAAGAGTGACCAAGGAACTGTGCAGAGGAGTGCTAAGCTTGTCCCCCAAGGATCCCAAGGTCTTATTGAAGTGTGCGCGCACCGACAGAAGGTATCCATCCCTCCCCCTTAGTGGAAGCTTGGTGCAAGGTGTGCACAAGAGCAGGCTTGTAGAAGGTGGAGGTTTGGTGCAGAGGAGGCCGGCAGCAAGAAGTCCCTTGGGTATTTGGTATTTTGTAATTGATCACTCTGTGGGATTTTGCACAGAAGCATTGGTTGTATTGTGCTTCAACCTTGTATTTTTGTCTTACTGTAATCAATCGATAGAGGCTTCCAATGTGTATTTTCTCTTCTGGTCTTCCCCTTTTCTCCTACAAACACTCAAATCCCTTCTTGTCTAAGAATCCCCCAACAAGTGTTTTTCATTTCAACATGGTATCAGAGTACATGTATTTTTTTCTAGTGTTTCCTATTGTATCTTTCTTTCATTAGCTTCATCATTAGCATGCATGTATGCTTAATCCCTCCCTCCATCCCATTTCATGTCTTTCCTAAGCAAAGTGCTTATAAGCACTATTTTTATTCTTCATTAAGCATACTAATTGTTACATGTTTTTATGTATGGCAATCATTCATGATCTTTTTCATTTGATGTTTTTTTAGAGATCCATATGAGCATATTCTAGAACGTAGGAGTTTTGTTCTTGATTAGTGCATTCTTTAGAGACATCAGTTGAGCATTGGAAGACGTACTTCATTGGCGGCTACTTTAGAGAACAGCCAAAGAGTTGTCGCTACAATTGAAAAAAAAAACTTTTCATGGCTATTCATAGCAACCTAAGCCACTATTGTTCGTGAAATAAGCTCGTGCACAGATTCCTATACTTCTCATCCTCTGCTAGGCTTGTGGATGCCTCTTCCACTGAGTGCCGAATCATATAAATCATTATATCTATCAAACGTATGCTCTTGCTGCTTCTCATCATTTGTGCTTATTTTGAGTGAGCAAACAATGAACGATTCGGTGATATCCAAACTCTTCTGGGTGCTCCTAATGAATAAAGCATTCTATCAAGAACGTGCATAAGGTGGAAGCGGAAATATTCAAAGATAACCTCGCTGTGAGCTCAAGCAAGAAAGAAGAACTCTCTCTTGAGAGCATTCTATGAAAATCTGAATGCTCGTAGATGGCATAGAAGGCAAGAGATAGTACATCATATCACGCACTGCTAGCCCAGAAACAGAGTGCTCAACTCAACTGAGATGAAAGATTCAACTATCTATCTACACTCAGAGACAGAGAGATGCATGCATTGTGTAGAGTCAGAGAGCAGCTGGACATTTTGTTCTTCACTCCATCATCGCTCCATCTATACATCCCTCAGGTCAACTATAGCACATGAAGGTCACACCGACATCACGCAGAGGTGAAGAGTTCATTCGAAGGAACAGAGTCATATGTGTTGCAAAAACAGATCATAGATGAACATAAACATTGGTGTCTTTGCACTCCTGTCAAGGCAAAAGGTGATAAATTAGCACATTTTTTGTCTTCTGTAGCCACACCGACAGCATAACAAGTTGCACAGTGATCTTTTGAAGGAATCATGTCAACCTCAAGGCGACAGAAAGAGCAGGAGATAGAAGCAAGATAGAGCATGAAGTGTAGAGATTTCGCATCTTTGAACATCAGATTGCTTGGTTTGCCTCATTGTAAATCAGAGAGAAACAATGAAGTTTCTACAGACACTCCAAAATGAAGAAGCTCGCTACTCACGGACTCACGATGCGCTATGGGATTACCTTTGCACATTGCACTATAGTGCGATCAAGACCTCACAATCTACTTCGGTGCAGATATGAAATATCTTCGCCTGTGATGGGATCGAGACCTGATCCTATATGAGAGTGAGAGACGGGAAATAGAACTGTTGGCACTGTCTTGTAGAAGCACTATCTTTGCAAATTGCCACTATCTGAGAGAGCGAGAGATGGGCAACAAAACTATTAGTAGTGTCTTGCAGAAGCAATCATGTCTAAAAACGCTTGGCTCTGGCACGAGAGATAGAGTGAGACGTGGACAAAACAGATTCGAAGGGAGAGTAAGATCAGCTACACTGTTAGGTAGGATGTGTAGTCATTTTCAACCATCCATTCTTGTCCATCATCAAAGAATGTGACCAGTAAATGACCGAGTGTGCAAATTGCTCTACAAGAAAGTGTTCATTCAATGGAGTTCAATGTTGACATCATCAATGATGTCATTAGCCTACATTCGAATTTGAGGAAATTCATCAATTATAACTACTCTCTTATATTTTACGTCCCTATTCAATATTGTACATGAAGAACCTTTGAAAATCATGCTCCATGGGCTCATTTCCATTTTGTAAATTTGAGAATCTCAAGCCCAAGAGTTGTTTTAGATAGGGACTTAGGTGTGCACCACATTATGAAAAATTAGGTGTGCACAACATTATGGAAAACCATGGATGTAATTTTAATATGTATCCACTTTGTATTTAAGGATAGAAACTTGTACTCTATCTTGTATTGTCAAAGTTTGGACAAGCCCCATGTAAGGGGATTAGACACTGCCACAACAAAGTGGTAAGACCTTCCCTATGGCTTGAACACATGCTACTCAAAGCCCACAAGAAGGAAAAGTAGCCTACCAAAGATCCCATCAATGGATCCCAAGAAGTCTACAACAACAAAAGCTTCTACAACACAAAAAGAAATAGTAAGGCTACAAACAAAGACCACTAGGAGCAAAGGACCAAAGCTCAAAGGACCTTACCATAAGATCTTAAGGGCAATACACGCACCACCTACCCCATGATGTAAACCCTTCATATGTCTAAGGGATCCCATATGTCCCTAGACCCTCACAAACACACCATGGATCCCATATATCCATGGAACTAAAAACCAAGGGATGCCATATGTCCCACACTTGGATGCCATATGTCCAAGATATGACTAAGTGATCCCATATGTCACTAGTCCCCTACTTTAAAAACAAAAGGGTCATCACATGGAGGGGGGGTGTTGAGAGTTCCATGCTCCACCCTTTTGTCCCAAGTCCACTTTCATTCTCATGCAAGCACATATATCCCACATGCAAGGGAATTCTCCCAAACTCCATATACGCAAGGCCTCTCCTTCACTTCTAACAAGTCATTCCGCTCTAGCTCATTGCCAAGAGTGTGTGTCCTCTCCTCATGGAGTCTCCATGCTCATAGAGCATCTTATGTAATCATTTCTATTTCTACTTTAATTCATTCATCATGTTTTGTTATCTTTTGTTCCTTCCTCCATAGCTTGTTAGATGTGCGCATGGGAGTAGAGTAGGAGTAGTGTTTTTCATTTCAACAGTTGGAAGCTAAAAAAATCACCATTTTCGATTCACTTTTTGAGTTTTGCTTCATCTTCATCATCATCATCACCAACATCTCCTCTCATCTTCACCTTCTCTGATTTTTTCCCTTTTTTTTACTGCACATTCCTATGTTCACCTCTTCTTCTTCATTCTTGGCTATGCAAGGAGTTTAGAGAGAGCTCAGAGCTTAAGCGTGGATGAAATACAGAGAATCGCACTGTTAAAACATCAAAAAACTAAGCGACGGTATCGCAGAGTGACAAGACCTGCATCTAGTATCGTGAGTGTCATATCGTGACTTTGAAGGGAGATGTTGCATCTACAGGCACATAGGAGTGACAAGGAGAACCTAAGGTACACATATTTGCAAAAATTTTTGAATTTGGGTGTCAAAATCTCCAAGTATCATGTCTGGTTGAGTTTTGGTATCCCGATACCAGAATTCCCGTGTATCGCAATACTTGTCAAGGTATTGTATCGTGCACACACACTTGAGGTATCACGATACCATTCTAGTATCGTATCGTCAAGTGCTGGTATCATGATCGCGGTAGCCCTGGTGGTATTGTATCATGTCGTTCACAGTATTGTATCGTCGATTGAGCAGTATCATATCACACGCAAAGTTGGTATCATATCACTGACTCAGTATCGTATCGTGTATAAGGTGGTATCGTATCGCCCATGTGGTATCGTATCGTCCCTTACCCTAGTATCGTATTGTGCAAAAAAGTGGTATCGTATCATCCATAAAACCAGTATCGTATCATTAGAGTTCTAGTATCGTATCGTGGGTTTTTTAGTATCGTATCGTGAAAATTTGTGGTATCATATCGCATGTCACCTTGGTATCGTATTGTGAGAAATCTGGTATCGTATCATGTCGGTTCAGTGGTATCGTATCCTCTCGAAGGTATCGTATCATTTATAGACTGGTATCGTATCGTGTCAATCAAAGGTATTGTATTGCGGCCACTTCCAGTATCGTTCGTTTGGATAGTAGTATCGTATCGTAGAAGTTGGTATCGCCTTGGTGGTATCGTATCGTCCAAGGAGGTATCGTCTATAGTGGTATCATGTATGGTGAAAAATCTGGTATCGCATCGCCTGTCCTGAGGTACTCCCAGAGGGATCCTATTTCCCTGTTTTAACCCCCAGAACCTTGAACTGGCATAACTTTCTCATTTGAAATCTGTTAGGAGTGATTTTGGGTTTGTTGGAAAGCTCGTGACCCTTAGGTTGGACTAGGAAGCAAGGGGTTCCATAAGATTTTGAGCAACACAAAGGACAATTTTGGACTTGTAGACAAGGCTTATGAACCTAAGATCAAGTTGATACTTAGGAAGAGATAGATAAAGTACCAAATCATATGAGGCTAGTGTCAACCACACAACCAAGTCGGGGACTCAACTCAGTGGTTAGCACTACATGCTAAGTTCACAGAGGAGTCAGTCAGAAATGTCTTTTAACTTGGAGAGACTCTTGACTTCTGAACACATGCATAGTTCAGTACCTACAGAAGGTTTTATGTCTATAGTGGAAGGGGGATATCGAATGTCTCTTCAATACATATCCACTAACTTAGAAGGAATACCCATCTACCTCGATGGTCTACATAGGTCAGTACCAAGAATGATAAACACAACAAAATCTGAAGTAGTTCCAAGACCAGCTATCAAGTATGAAGGTGGAGTTTACATGGACAAGATGGGCCAGATCTATGTAGTAATCAAAAATCCTGATCCAATTAATGATAGAGGAGAATTAGAGGGACAAGAAACTTCTGGAAAATCTAACCAAGAAGAACTGGTGACTACCCCAAAGGGCAAGTCTGTGGTGACTCAAGACTTGAGAGGGGATTTGATACCTCAAGATGATTACCTATTGGACATATACCTGATCCATGGGTCTGACCTACTCCTACAAACTGATTCACTAACACAAAGAGAAGGCATCAGCCCAACCACTATATACGAGTTAAGGGATCCAGAAAATCCATCTAGAGTTACATACCTAGACCAAAATCAAAGGAGATATTGGCATGTAGAAGAAGTAGATAGGTCTAGATTAAAGTACATGGGTCTGCCTTTATTCCCTCCTCGAGGTCAGGCAACTACCTCACAAAACCCATTCCAAACCCAACAAAGAATGGAAAATGTGATGTCAGGACAAACGAGCCAATGTAGTAGGCCGAACAGACCTTAGGTGCAATCCACCATGCCAGGAATTAACTCCCACAACCAAACTAGCCACAAAATAGGAAATATGAATAGAACCACATTTAGGGAAGAATCACCCCAAGGTGTAAGAGCTAGAATACACCCCGTAAAACCCTCTTTTCCCATCATAATTTGATCCCCAAAGCCCGACAGAATACTGAGACCAATCCAATTGGCCAAACGTATGCTAAATCGTTACGATGGCATAGGAGGGCCCTATGACCACATTGCAGAATTCAAGCAGGTGTTGCGAGCAGAGCAAGTGATTGAATTTTTCATGCAATATGAATCCTTTGGGCTAACCCTCACGGGAATAGCCTTAACTTGGTTTCAATCCTTGGATCCAAAGTGCTTTGGCCATATTGAACAATTCTTCCAAGAATTTATTGGGGAGTTCACTAAGCGAGGGATCAAGCACAATTCGTCATCCTTACTACATAGTTTCAAACAAGCTCCTAATGAGACAGTAAAAAATGAAGCACGAAGATTTAATCAATACGTAACGAGATGCCCCATGAAAAACAGACCTTCTCAGCAGAAAATGATATCCCTATTTTTAGAAGGTCTAACCAATGGAACATTGAGAATGTTAGTATACATAAAATGATTGCAAACTCTGAGTGAATGTCTTCAAGAGTGCGTAGATTCGGAAGAAAACTTAGCTGAGGATCTCAAAATCACACAAAATCCTACCACAATAGAGGATACAAGGAGCAATGAGACTTCTAGTTCGAGTTATGTGGAGGAAGTGGCAGAGTTAGTGGCCAAGAAATTAGGAGTACAAGGACAAAGGAACTACCAGAATTCTTCCTTGAGGGTCCCAATGTTAGGAAGTTGCACACATTGCGGTGGAGATCATCCATCTCATGTCTGCACCATAGAAGGATTAGGGTTATCACAACCTTACCCTTATGATAGAGAACCAACTCAGGAGCCTAACATGTACTCTTATATTGAGCAGAAGTACATCAACTACAATGCCAAAAACTATCCAATGAATAGATAGCCACGACCGTTTGTACCACCCCAATGTAGACCATACGGGTACCCTTCGAGAGAACAAGGCAGATAAGTTCCTAGGTATAACCCATGTCCAGGACCACGAGGAGCAACTAGACCGTATGAACATGGAGGATATATCCAACCTCAACCTATACCAGGATAACAACCACCCCACCCACTAGCTTTGATACAAGGGCAGAACATCACAATACAAGTCGTTTGTCTTGAGTGTGGCAAAGAACAGCTCCTGAGAGATTGTCCCGGACATCCCTCTAGTGCACCAAAGGTTACACCCGTTAATGTAGTAGGCTTAGCTGGGGATTCAAGTTCGAGTAGTGATAATGTGGCTCCTATACATGCAGTTACAAGGGCACAAGCCTTACAACAAGTCAAACGAGCAGAGCAATTAGAGCCAAGTGAGTCAGGAGAGCCTAGTAAGAGAAAAACAAGAACATGGAAGGATACTAGAGAAAAGGCCAATCGTAAGTGGACAAAAAAAGTTATCCGGACTAGAAGAAAGCTTGAAAGATGCAAAAACAAAAATAGAAGATATGGCCTCTCAAAACCCCTTGCATGTCAAAACTCCATCCACACCACCTCATCCCCACCCACCAACCATTGTAAATAGACCACAACTAGGGTCTGTTCTTGCATATCCAACCCCAGAAGACTTGGACATGATGTTCAAGGCATACCAGGCTCGACTTCAAGAAGGGCCAACACCTGCAAACCTAGACAAGAGCTACCCTAGAGCAGATTTAGAGATTGAATGGACAAAAATGTGCATAAAAATGGTGGAGCTAGCTCAAGCTATGTTCGAGGCCAATCAATCATTCAATCAGACAAATGCTAATACACTGGGTTTGCACTTCTAGGGCTTACTAGATAGATTAGAGCAGTTGGTAAATAAACCACAAGTTTCTTTACCTCCACATGCTCAACCAACTATTGAAAGAGAAAGCTCATCACCAAAGAAATCTTATGTTCGTGACTCCATAGATGATGGAGAACCTCTTTCAATTCAACAACCCTCTCAAAAGTTCCTACAGAAAATACAAGAAGAGAAATGGGCCAAGGAGAAGGACGTTCCCCCTCCTATTCTTGAGATTGATGAGCTTCATGATCAATTTCCACAAGACATTCCATCTATATATGGAGACCAAGTAGAGCAACAAGAGGAAGAAAGTTTAGGATTTGAATCCAATCTTTTACACGAGTTGCCACAATTCATAGGCCCATGGGAATCTGAATCTTCAGAGCTCCCACAATATTGATTAGAAACAAAGACTCAGTGGTTCCAAGAAACACTGAAGTTGTGAAGAACACTGAGGTCTATTGTTGTCTCACTTTAGAAGAGCTGCTCAAAATAAAACCTGAGTTATGGAAACATGTGGCAAATCAGGTTCCAGAACTTGATTCCAATATGCCCAAAGCAGGCTCTAAGTAGAAAGTTCCAGAGATACCTCTAGACAAAATAGGGGACATGAGCGAAGGTGAGGAAGGTAATACTTGTCTTCCGATCACCTACCAAGGTTACACAACCAAAGCGATCATAGATTCAGGTTCTGATGTTGCTATTGCAACCACCTCCTTGTGGAAGCAATGGGGTAAACCCGCATTTAGACCAACTAGAATGAAGCTTCAGATGACAGACAGCCATGTTGAAAGACATCTAGGATTGCTAGAAGGGAAAACTCTAACCACTTGTGGTGTAGAGTTTGAGCACACCTTTGCTATATGTGACTTTGGTAAAACTAATACCTACGAGATGATCCTAGGAAGACCCTTGCTGAAAATTGTATAGGATTGGGGAACCAACTCCTTATACTTGCAACGCTTAGGGGGTCACAACCAAGGTCAATTTGAAGGATTACACTTTTAGAGATGTACCACCCCTACAATGGAACCCTATCCACAAGGAGCAAGAAGATTCAATCTCTGTGCATTCTAAAAGTTCATCTGACACATCCTGGATGCATGAAGATACTCATTTGTGGATGTGCAAGGTCGCAAAGGAAGAGGAAAAATGCTTAAAGGCAAGAGAAAAGGGAACTTCTCAAGGAGATAGACCAATTAGAGACCCAGCCTATACACAGATGATCTTTCCAGATGAGGAATTTGAGCCTCATGGTTGGGCAAAAATCTTAGCCACCATGGACATTGCGGTCAATGAAGAACAGTGGACACCTCATGCGATGAGGAGGGTTATGATATTTCACTGTTCATGTGTCAGCCCTTACTAGAAGAATGTGACCCTAGTGACTTCATAGAAGAAGAAGAGAATGATGACGATCTAGAGTCCATTGTGATGGATAGTTGCTTTAATTCAAAAAAAAAACTATCTAAAAGATGTAGGACTATTTAACCAACAAGAAGAAGAACCTCTCACAAGCATTAAAACGGTCAATTCAAAGGATAGAAGTGAAGGTAGTAAAAAGAAAAAGAAAGGAAAGTAGTGAAACAAGAAGAGGAAGAGTCATTGTTTGAATGGATTAAGAATTGTCCAGGGTGCTAGGAAAAAATCTAGTGGAGCATGCTACCCTTTATCATGTGGCATTAATTCCAGATTGGAGCACTCCATTGGTAGAATTTATGAGAATGGGAACACTACCTAGTGAGGCAAGTCGAGCAAGAAAACGAAGCATGGAACAAGAGGCTCTAGACTATACCTTAGTAGGAGACAACCTATATCGAAGAGGCAAAGATGGTTACTTGAGATTGTGCGTTCATGAATCTGACTATTTGAAAATCTTAGAAACTGCCCATAGTGGTGCTGTTGGTGGACACTTCGGACCTGATCGAGTAATCAAGTCCATTCTATTCTCAGGACTTTGGTGGCCCACTCTTCATATGGATGCACATACCTATGTGAAGAAATTTGATACATGCCAACGTGCACAATATCTAATAAGGAAAGATGAGATGCCTCTAAGGCCAATGATGGCAAGATGCACATTCCCGAAGTGGGGCATAGACTTTGTAGGTCCTATTAACCCCCCTGTTAGAAACTCCCATGCAGAGTACATTATTGTAGCCACCCACTACCTTACAAAGTGGGTAGAATTCAAAGCCACAATGAAGAATGATGATCAAACAATAGCAAAGTTCTTATTTGAGAATGTGTTCACGAGATACGGATTACCAATAGAGTTAGTGAGTAATCAAGGTACGCACTTCTTGAATGAAGTCATTGAAAATCTTCTCCAAGAATTCTTGGTGATACATAAGAAGTCTGCCCCTTATCATCCATAGGTTAATGGACAAGCTGAGAGCACAAACAAGATCATATGTAATGTATTGACAAAATTGGTAAATAATAAGCACTCTGATTGGGATAAACAGCTTCATCACGCTGTTTGGGCTTACCGAGTTGCCTATAAAACGGTACTCAATGCCACCCCATTTCCGATGGTCTTCGGACAAAATGTTGTGCTACCATTGGACTTCCTAATCCCAAATTTAAAAGTAGCACAAGAGCATGAGTGGAATGGACATGAGTTATCCTCTAGGATCTTTGACCTAGAACACTTAGGTGAGACAAGGTTATGAGCAGTTGTAGGCATCTATGCTGCAAAGAAAAGGCAAAAGGCATACTTCGATGCACACATTAAGGATAAAGGATTGAAAGAGGGAGACCTAGTGTTGGTTTATACACTAAAGCAACATGCTTGTAAATTGGAAAAAAGAGGATACGGGCCCATGATCATTAATAGAATTTCCACTAGCGGTGCAGTCCAATTGGCCACAGTAGAAGGTGATATCCTGCCAAACTATATCAGTGGTTGTCGAGTCAAGCTATATCAAGAACCTCTTACAGAGAATATGCTAAAGACACTCAACACTGCTAAGAAGCGAAAAGAAGAAGAATTAAGGGTTAGAGAAGAAGCACAGGTAGAGGCTAGAGAACACATTAGGAGAAATAAGTTAAGACACCTAGGCCTAGATATCAATCTTGAGGCCCCAAGATACCACATGGCCATGTGTCAAACATCAAGTGCAATTGCTTCTCAAATAATTGATCGATGCCCATTTGTGACCATAGCAGTAGGACAAGGGAAGAATCTAAGGATTGTGAGAGCATTAATTGACTCAGGTGCAACAACTAGTGCGGTTAGACTTTCATACTGCCAATATCTACAATTGAACCTCAATCCCATAGAAGCTTATCTTGTAGGATTGGGAGGTGTGGAAACCCCTTGTTTGGGCGAGGTGGAACTTCCCATACATCTTCAAGATGTTTCAATGAGAGTCAAAATGCTAGTGTGTGAAGATGAGGACCTTACAGAACCACTTGTCTTGGGTCAAGACTGGCTCTATGACCATGCCATCAACTTAAACCGTAAAAGACAAATTCTTCAAGTTTGGGTACATGAACAATGCATCACATTAGAATTGAGAATTGCATGAGCACAAATCCAAGTAGCACACATTCTCTTAGTTCTTTCGAAACTAGTCCTCGCAAAGAAAATGTTGTGTGTGTCAATAGCCCTACGAAGCAAAAGGACTCAATCGTGGAAGCACAAGCTCAAAGGCCAGCAAACCTCTCTTCTTCTTCACAGACTAATGCAAGCATAACTCCACCAAAGAGGCAAGCAAAAAAGACATCTGCTATATCAAGTAGATTGACAGAATTCAAGAAGAAAGAATCTTAGTGCATGAAGCAGATTTGGGTACCGAAGCAATCGATGAAGGCCGACCATAATAACGTACAAATTTGGGTGCCTAAGAAATTAGTTGTAGCCCAACAAGGACAATTACACATTTGGGTAACCAAGGCACTCCTGCATGCACAAACACCACTGATCTCCCTCACAAGAAAAGTTTCAACAAAGAAACCATGGAGAAGCAAGAGTCAAAACCAAGGACAGAGACCAAAAGAAGATAAATTCATCTCCTCGCCGGTAATAAAAAGACAACCATCAAGGATATGGGTTTGGAATCCAAAAGCACTAGTAGCACCCACAAAACCAAAGAACCAACCACAAGTGATAAAAAAATCAAGCAACCATCCATAGATGAAGAAGCCAAAGTTGATCTCTACGTAGTCAAACACTGTTCTCAAATGGATCCCTAAAGGGAGGAATGGTCAGTTGTAATTTAACCATCAACTTATCACATCATTTCAAGATCCACTAGCTACCTCCAACAAAGACTGCATCAACATCCACAACAAACATTGAAAGCCTCCACGTGCAACAACCATGTGCCTTTGGCATAATCTTGTCTTTTGCACCATTTAGGTCATGCATTTCCAAAGTATGCATCAATATAGGGCCACATTACACGGTCGTGCATAGACATGATTGAGAATCCTAGGCACATGAGATACACTTGACATATGTAAAATATTTTATTGATACTAACATCTTTCTTCTTGTTTTGTGACATTGTTACAAAAAAAAGGAGATAGAGAGAGAATAAAAAGAGAAAGGAGAGGACTCTGTGCTTAAAGCATCTCCAACATGAACCATCAACAAGGACATCCATCAACAACGAAAGACAAGCTGATGGTCAATCACCATGATGGAACTACAACATGAAGAGTTGAAGATCGATGGACCTTTCACCATGGTAAGAACTGTATGCTTCAACAAGATTATAACCATGATTGATTAGGAAACCTCTTCGTTGGCATGCCCTTGAGCACTTAGCTCAAGACCCAACTTCTTGCACCATAATTCTTCGAATGCATTTCCCAAGTATGCATGTGTAGGGCTCCATTACAAGGCCATGCACAAGGCACATTCTTCTTCAAACACATGCACTAATGCACTTACCCATCAGTCATTATGGGTCATGAGTACTTGGCATGAAAACTAGGGAAGCCATCTTTGAAAACCAGAGGACATCAAGGTGACAACAGTAAGAGCAAGGAAGCAATCCACCATTGAGAGCTACTCACCATCAACTGTGATAACCTCTTTTGAGCAGCTCGGAATTTTTGAAAGCTCAACAGTACACTCTCATGCTAGAATCTAGGAAGAAGTATATATAGAGGGACTAAACATGAAGAATGGGACAAGCGATCCCGCTCCAGGTGGAAAATAGACCACTTTGGTGGAGACATGAGGAACTCTACCTCTCAAAGTACTACATGGAACAACCACTACAATAAGGGTTTGTCAGGGATGGCAGACTCAAGAGGGGGGGAGTGTTGACAGTCAAGGTCAAGCACAAGCATAGAGGCACATCAGGGAAGTGGACACACAAGAAGAATGAGCATGTAGGGAGCTTTAAGAAGCACATGTCAAATTTTCAAAAGAAATCCATATAAAAATAGTGATTTTTATCTTTAAAAACCATTGTAAATACCATTTTCCATTTTTTCAACTCCATTTTGTTCAAGCCGAGGAGTCCTCAAGCTTGAGGAGTATTAGAAGTATCATCCTACCAATTTTCATGATTTTTAGACTCCGTTTGAGCCTCAAAATAAGCCCTAGAACTTAATTTTTAACTAGGATGGACACTAGGTTTGGATAGGCCAAAACCACTCAAAAAAACTATAAAAGGGGCTGGAGAGATCATTTTTTAGGTGAGCTTGTTGTAGATTTCAGCTTTGTAAGAGATTTCTTTTGTAATCGAAGCCCTTCCATTGTTCCACTCTTTGCTCTTACCTTGTGCACGTGTGTCTGTATGTGTGTGCATGTTTGTGTGCTTTCACTCATGCATTTGCACGCTTCACTTGCTCTTGGTCTTCATACCGGTCCTCATGTCTCCACGGATTGACATTTATGAGGTGAAGTTCCTCATGTTGGTACTTGTCATTGTGCTAGAGTGACACCAGACCTCTTGTAAAAACCATGAGTTAACACTCAAGATAATGTAAAAGGAAAAGTTGAGAGAATCTCATGACTTTACGAGTTGCACTTCATACCAACCAAGTAGTTAGAATCAAATCAATTAGAATCCTAAAAGGTAGGATCACCCTTTTAGGTAGCAAATTCAAAATTCAAATCAAGAACACATCTATAAAAAGTGAGACTTTTAGTCGTAGGTAATAGAGCATGAAGAAGGACACATTGAGCTTCAAACTTGTGGGTAAACTAAGCCCACACATGTATGAGTAATTCTATATCATCTCCCTTGTATCATACATTCATAATATTATACATTTGATTCAGTTTATGCAAGTCATTTAGTATCTATTGATGTCTAATGCTAAGTGTTTATTTTAGTGAATTTGTTTTGAGATTTTCTCGACAAATAATTATCCAATTGATGTGATTCTACTTGGGATATGTATCTTAGGTCTTCTAGTTCTCATCTATCAATTTTCATGTCATTTGATTTAGTACATTGTGAGATAAGTTCTCTTCAAGTCACATATATCTACTCACTGTCATCTTCCTAAAAAGTTGGGATTACACCACTAACTTCTTAATGTCATTTCTCATCATATACTCATCCTAAATTAGGGAAATAAATTCCTATAGCAAGCTTAGGAATCCAATTGGTTATGTCTTGGGTCAAAGTGAGTGAGCACTGAGTGATTTACTGAACAAGACCAAGTCCCAAAGTAGCAAGTTTTTGGAAATCTCCAATCTTGAAAGTTATCTGTTTTGACATAACTATTAGAATGTGATGCTCCAAGGTACATTATGGATCCAAATGCATATTTGGGAAGCTGAAGGTTTCTACTAAGGTACTCTAAAGCTACATTGGTAGGTGTAGAGCAAGATTTGTGTAGCACCACCTCATCTCTAGAGTGTATCCAACCATCTCTTCACATGAACACCTAAGTCAGGTTTGTGGGTCTCCTTGATTTGTGTTTATTCTAGGAGTTTATTTGGCCCAAATTGAACTTTTTTTTCCAGGACTTCCAAGTTGTTTACAATTTCCCACGATACACGATACTTAGCCTTCCATGATACATGATACTCCACTTGAAATGATACATGATACACGAGTCTTTGGCGATACACGATACTTGGACAAGGTCACGATACATGATACACAAGGGATTCACGATACACGATGCCCGGGATTGGGACGATACATGATACATGATACTCAATGATCATGACAATACACGATACTGGCAAGGTCATGATACACGATATCTAAAGCACAAATGATACATGACACTCAGATCCAAACAATACACGATACTTGAAAGGTCATGATACATGATATACGATACATGACACACTAGCCTCTGGCGATACACGATACTTGGTTCTTGGACAATACATGATACACAATACACAAGAGTACAAACGATACACAATACTTGAGTGTCACGATAGACAATACTCAAGTATCACGATAGACAATACTCAAGTATCACAATACTCGACTTGACGATACACGATACCTAGGTATCACGATACATGGGGAGTATAGGTATCGACGATACATGATACCTGCCAAGTATCACGACACACAGGAATTCAAGTAACTTGAGCTCAACCGGTCACGATACTTGGGCTTATCTCACTCAAATGAAAGAGTATTTCAAAAAAAATTACATGAATGTGCTCCTTGTGCACTTCTCACTCTATCCCATGATAGCGATCACCAGTTCAATCACATGTTAAACTGAACGTAATAACTTTTCCAGTTGGAAAGATGTGTTGAGCTCACCTCTTCACTACTCTCTTCAAGTTTTGGGTACTAACTGTTGGAGTTAGACGTCTGTGGAAGCACATGAACATCACAAGGAAGAAGAAAAAGCTTGGAGCACAACACACAATTCCGAATGTATTATTAGAGAATGTATAAAGATAAGTAGCCCATTAGGGAAATAGGCGTATATATAAGCCGAGGAAAAAAACTCCTAAAGAGGGAAAAAAGTGCCCGGGCGGTCCTAGTGTGTTCACACATATCACAACCTAAATATATCAACAAATCCCCCCTAGGAGTGATGCGGTAGCACGCTTAACATATAAGGTGCTTTTAGTTGGACTGTTCTCAAAACCATGTGCAATTAGATAGGCAAGTATCTTTTCATACCAAGCATGTGGTGCTTGCTTTAAACCATATAATGCCTTCTTTAACCTGCACACCTGGTTCTCATGCCCTTTTTGCACAAAGCCACGGGGCTGAAAAACACACACTTCTTCATGCAAGTTACCATTCAAAATGCTATTTTGATATCCAACTAATGTACATTCCAACCATGATGAGCTCCAAGTGCACAGATGCTACAAGCAGTACTCATTCGGCAAGTAGGTGCAAAGGTCTCATCAAAATCAATGCCTCTTTCTTGCGCATAACCCTTTGCAACAAGCCTAGCCTTGTACTTGTCAACAGTGCCATCAGGCTTATGCTTCAGCTTGTATACCCACTTAGTCCCAATGGCCTTCTTGCCATGAGGCAAGTCACATAAAGACCAAGTACCATTCTTCATTATAACATCATATTCAGATTGCATAGTAGCCATCCAATTTTTTGAATTTTGTGCTTCATCAAACGAAACAGGCTCATTCTCATCACAGAGATTAGATGCAGCCATAGCATGGCAATCTGATGCAAAAGAGGCACTATGAGAGCCTGAACGAGTACGATATGACAGAGATGCATCTAGTTTGATGTCACATAAAGTCTACACCAACCATTTTGGCATAGTTTTTGCCTGCTCAATATCGGCTCTCTCATCAACAAGTGCACCATGTAAATCTGCATTGGAAATGAAATGATCTGCATCATCACATGAAACCTACAAAGGCTAAGAAGTTTCCTCATTAGGACCAGCACTAGAGTGTCCACCTGTAAAAAGAGGCAACAAAGTATCATACATGTCTTTAGAACTAACAGATTGACAGAATTCAAGAAGTAGATTGACAAATTTGGGTACCGAAGCAATCGATGAAGGCCGACCATAATAACGTACAAATTTGGGTGCCTAAGAAATTAGTTGTAGCCCAACAAGGACAATTACACATTTGGGTAACCAAGGCACTCCTGCATGCACAAACACCACTGATCTCCCTCACAAGAAAATTTTCAACAAAGAAACCATGGAGAAGCAAGAGTCAAAACCAAGGACAGAGACCAAAAGAAGATAAATTCATCTCCTCGCCGGTAATAAAAAGACAACCATCAAGGATATGGGTTTGGAATCCAAAAGCACTAGTAGCACCCACAAAACCAAAGAACCAACCACGAGTGATAAAAAAATCAAGCAACCATCCATAGATGAAGAAGCCAAAGTTGATCTCTACGTAGTCAAACACTGTTCTCAAATGGATCCCTAAAGGGAGGAATGGTCAGTTGTAATTTAACCATCAACTTATCACATCATTTCAAGATCCACTAGCTACCTCCAACAAAGACTGCATCAACATCCACAACAAACATTGAAAGCCTCCACGTGCAACAACCATGTGCCTTTGGCATAATCTTGTCTTTTGCACCATTTAGGTCATGCATTTCCAAAGTATGCATCAATATAGGGCCACATTACACGGTCGTGCATAGACATGATTGAGAATCCTAGGCACATGAGATACACTTGACATATGTAAAATATTTTATTGATACTAACATCTTTCTTCTTGTTTTGTGACATTGTTACAAAAAAAAGGAGATAGAGAGAGAATAAAAAGAGAAAGGAGAGGACTCTGTGCTTGAAGCATCTCCAACATGAACCATGAACAAGGACATCCATCAACAACGGAAGACAAGCTGATGGTCAATCACCATGATGGAACTACAACATGAAGAGTTGAAGATCGATGGACCTTTCACCATGGTAAGAACTGTATGCTTCAACAAGATTATAACCATGATTGATTAGGAAACCTCTTCGTTGGCATGCCCTTGAGCACTTAGCTCAAGACCCAACTTCTTGCACCATAATTCTTCGAATGCATTTCCCAAGTATGCATGTGTAGGGCTCCATTACAAGGCCATGCACAAGGCACATTCTTCTTCAAACACATGCACTAATGCACTTACCCATCAGTCATTATGGGTCATGAGTACTTGGCATGAAAACTAGGGAAGCCATCTTTGAAAACCAGAGGACATCAAGGTGACAACAGTAAGAGCAAGGAAGCAATCCACCATTGAGAGCTACTCACCATCAACTGTGATAACCTCTTTTGAGCAGCTCAGAATTTTTGAAAGCTCAACAGTACACTCTCATGCTAGAATCTAGGAAGAAGTATATATAGAGGGACTAAACATGAAGAATGGGACAAGCGATCCCGCTCCAGGTGGAAAATAGACCACTTTGGTGGAGACATGAGGAACTCTACCTCTCAAAGTACTACATGGAACAACCACTACAATAAGGGTTTGTCAGGGATGGCAGACTCAAGAGGGGGGGAGTGTTGACAGTCAAGGTCAAGCACAAGCATAGAGGCACATCAGGGAAGTGGACACACAAGAAGAATGAGCATGTAGGGAGCTTTAAGAAGCACATGTCAAATTTTCAAAAGAAATCCATATAAAAATAGTGATTTTTATCTTTAAAAACCATTGTAAATACCATTTTCCATTTTTTCAACTCCATTTTGTTCAAGCCGAGGAGTCCTCAAGCTTGAGGAGTATTAGAAGTATCATCCTACCAATTTTCATGATTTTTAGACTCCGTTTGAGCCTCAAAATAAGCCCTAGAACTTAATTTTTAACTAGGATGGACACTAGGTTTGGATAGGCCAAAACCACTCAAAAAAACTATAAAAGGGGCTGGAGAGATCATTTTTTAGGTGAGCTTGTTGTAGATTTCAGCTTTGTAAGAGATTTCTTTTGTAATCGAAGCCCTTCCATTGTTCCACTCTTTGCTCTTACCTTGTGCACGTGTGTCTGTATGTGTGTGCATGTTTGTGTGCTTTCACTCATGCATTTGCACGCTTCACTTGCTCTTGGTCTTCATACCGGTCCTCATGTCTCCACGGATTGACATTTATGAGGTGAAGTTCCTCATGTTGGTACTTGTCATTGTGCTAGAGTGACACCAGACCTCTTGTAAAAACCATGAGTTAACACTCAAGATAATGTAAAAGGAAAAGTTGAGAGAATCTCATGACTTTACGAGTTGCACTTCATACCAACCAAGTAGTTAGAATCAAATCAATTAGAATCCTAAAAGGTAGGATCACCCTTTTAGGTAGCAAATTCAAAATTCAAATCAAGAACACATCTATAAAAAGTGAGACTTTTAGTCGTAGGTAATAGAGCATGAAGAAGGACACATTGAGCTTCAAACTTGTGGGTAAACTAAGCCCACACATGTATGAGTAATTCTATATCATCTCCCTTGTATCATACATTCATAATATTATACATTTGATTCAGTTTATGCAAGTCATTTAGTATCTATTGATGTCTAATGCTAAGTGTTTATTTTAGTGAATTTGTTTTGAGATTTTCTCGACAAATAATTATCCAATTGATGTGATTCTACTTGCGATATGTATCTTAGGTCTTCTAGTTCTCATCTATCAATTTTCATGTCATTTGATTTAGTACATTGTGAGATAAGTTCTCTTCAAGTCACATATATCTACTCACTGTCATCTTCCTAAAAAGTTGGGATTACACCACTAACTTCTTAATGTCATTTCTCATCATATACTCATCCTAAATTAGGGAAATAAATTCCTATAGCAAGCTTAGGAATCCAATTGGTTATGTCTTGGGTCAAAGTGAGTGAGCACTGAGTGATTTACTGAACAAGACCAAGTCCCAAAGTAGCAAGTTTTTGGAAATCTCCAATCTTGAAAGTTATCTGTTTTGACATAACTATTAGAATGTGATGCTCCAAGGTACATTATGGATCCAAATGCATATTTGGGGAGCTGAAGGTTTCTACTAAGGTACTCTAAAGCTACATTGGTAGGTGTAGAGCAAGATTTGTGTAGCACCACCTCATCTCTAGAGTGTATCCAACCATCTCTTCACATGAACACCTAAGTCAGGTTTGTGGGTCTCCTTGATTTGTGTTTATTCTAGGAGTTTATTTGGCCCAAATTGAACTTTTTTTTCCAGGACTTCCAAGTTGTTTACAATTTCCCACGATACACGATACTTAGCCTTCCATGATACATGATACTCCACTTGAAATGATACATGATACACGAGTCTTTGGCGATACACGATACTTGGACAAGGTCACGATACATGACACACAAGGGATTCACGATACACGATGCCCGGGATTGGGACGATACATGATACATGATACTCAATGATCATGACAATACACGATACTGGCAAGGTCATGATACACGATATCTAAAGCACAAATGATACATGACACTCAGATCCAAACAATACACGATACTTGAAAGGTCATGATACATGATATACGATACATGACACACTAGCCTCTGGCGATACACGATACTTGGTTCTTGGACAATACATGATACACAATACACAAGAGTACAAACGATACACAATACTTGAGTGTCACGATAGACAATACTCAAGTATCACGATAGACAATACTCAAGTATCACAATACTCGACTTGACGATACACGATACCTAGGTATCACGATACATGGGGAGTATAGGTATCGACGATACATGATACCTGCCAAGTATCACGACACACAGGAATTCAAGTAACTTGAGCTCAACCGGTCACGATACTTGGGCTTATCTCACTCAAATGAAAGAGTATTTCAAAAAAAATTACATGAATGTGCTCCTTGTGCACTTCTCACTCTATCCCATGATAGCGATCACCAGTTCAATCACATGTTAAACTGAACGTAATAACTTTTCCAGTTGGAAAGATGTGTTGAGCTCACCTCTTCACTACTCTCTTCAAGTTTTGGGTACTAACTGTTGGAGTTAGACGTCTGTGGAAGCACATGAACATCACAAGGAAGAAGAAAAAGCTTGGAGCACAACACACAATTCCGAATGTATTATTAGAGAATGTATAAAGATAAGTAGCCCATTAGGGAAATAGGCGTATATATAAGCCGAGGAAAAAAACTCCTAAAGAGGGAAAAAAGTGCCCGGGCGGTCCTAGTGTGTTCACACATATCACAACCTAAATATATCAACAAATCCCCCCTAGGAGTGATGCGGTAGCACGCTTAACATATAAGGTGCTTTTAGTTGGACTGTTCTCAAAACCATGTGCAATTAGATAGGCAAGTATCTTTTCATACCAAGCATGTGGTGCTTGCTTTAAACCATATAATGCCTTCTTTAACCTGCACACCTGGTTCTCATGCCCTTTTTGCACAAAGCCACGGGGCTGAAAAACACACACTTCTTCATGCAAGTTACCATTCAAAATGCTATTTTGATATCCAACTAATGTACATTCCAACCATGATGAGCTCCAAGTGCACAGATGCTACAAGCAGTACTCATTCGGCAAGTAGGTGCAAAGGTCTCATCAAAATCAATGCCTCTTTCTTGCGCATAACCCTTTGCAACAAGCCTAGCCTTGTACTTGTCAACAGTGCCATCAGGCTTATGCTTCAGCTTGTATACCCATTTAGTCCCAATGGCCTTCTTGCCATGAGGCAAGTCACATAAAGACCAAGTACCATTCTTCATTATAACATCATATTCAGATTGCATAGTAGCCATCCAATTTTTTGAATTTTGTGCTTCATCAAACGAAACAGGCTCATTCTCATCACAGAGATTAGATGCAGCCATAGCATGGCAATCTGATGCAAAAGAGGCACTATGAGAGCCTGAACGAGTACGATTTGACAGAGATGCATCTAGTTTGATGTCACATAAAGTCTACACCAACCATTTTGGCATAGTTTTTGCCTGCTCAATATCGGCTCTCTCATCAACAAGTGCACCATGTAAATCTGCATTGGAAATGAAATGATCTGCATCATCACATGAAACCTACAAAGGCTAAGAAGTTTCCTCATTAGGACCAGCACTAGAGTGTCCACCTATAAAAAGAGGCAACAAAGTATCATACATGTCTTTAGAACTAACAGATGTCTTCTTAGTACATGAAAGCAATGGTTGAATAGCATCTTCCACAAAAACAACATCACGGCTAACCAAAATGTGTTTATTCTATGGATGATACAGACAATAGCCTTTACTTTCACAATTGTATCCAACAAAAATACATTTTACTACTTTATCATCCAATTTTTTGCAATGTTTTTTAGGCACTAATGCATATGCCAAACAACCAAAAACAAGCAGATGAGCAACAAATAGCTTGCAATCATGCCAAGCCTTGTATGGAGTGATAGACTGCAATGCTTTAGTGGGACACCTGTTAAGTACATATGTTGCACACATGACAACTTCAAGCCAGAAACTATGTGGTAAAGCCTAACTCTTGACTATACACCTCGCCATCTCCATGAGTGACCTGTTCTTTCATTCAGCAACTCCATTATGTTGACGTGTATACGGCACTGTACACTGGTGTTTTATCCCATGTTCAGCCAGAAATGCATTAAAATCAGAAGACATATATCCCCCCCCCCCGATCAGAACGGAGGGTGCCCATTTTACATGCTGATAGATTTTCAGCCAAAACCAAAAACTGTTTGAAGCACATGAACACTTCGGACTTTGCCTTCAATGGATATACCCATGCATGCCTCGAAAAATCATCGATGAAAGTCACAAAGTAAAGATAATTTCCAAAAGAAGGTGTCTACATAGGACCACAAACATCACTATGTACAAGCTGCAATTTTTGAGTAGCCCGAACTGAACCATCTTTTGGAACGGAGGAACGCTGCATTTTGCCCAAAATAGAGCCTTCAGAAACATGTTTTTCGGGTGCCTCAAGTTTGGGCAAAGACGACATAGTTTCATATTTCTACAGGCATAGCAAACTAGCTGAATTCAGATGACTAAAGCATGCATGCCAAAGCTTTGCATCTGACATAGCCTGAGAATCATGTATTTCACATGCCGAATCATTTACAGATCTTTCATAGTTTATGAGCTTATAATGCCCACAACATAAAATGCCAGAAGCATTAATCACATCGCCATTTGATAGATCATGAACTGTACATCTGTCATCAACAAATTTCACAACCAAGCCAATCTTGGCTAATGCAGAAACTGATAATATATTTGTCTTGATCCCTGGCACAAACAAAGCATCTAACAAAGTGAAAGAACTACCATCAGCAATAGTCAAAATGATCTTACCAACTCCCATAACAGGATAAGAGGAGTTGTTGGCGCATGTAACAATATTCCCTATAGGGGCAGGCTCGAGTGAAGAGAAGAAATTGCACTGCGAGGTAATATGTTTGGTCGCCCCACTATCAAAGTACCAAACATCTGAGTCTATTGTAGACATGCACTGCTCATGACAAGATGGATCAAAATTGCAAACAATAGTAAACGCTCATTCTTCTTCCTACACAACATTAGCAGACTCTGTTTTTGGAAATTTAGTAGGCCCATAGCTAAATCCACAGGTCCAAGCTCCATAAGTCGAGGATCTATAACACAGATTCCAACAATCTTCCAATATTGATAAAACATGAACATACTACATTTAATCATACAAATGATGAGACAAAGATAGAGAAAGATTAGACAACATGTGTAAAGTATTACGTAAGCCACTGCTTACTCACACTATCATATATACACATGTCAATTTACAATGTGGGAGTCAAAATTTTCAACCACTCTATGTGAACAAAAATAGATTGATGAGTGAATGTACAAATGTAACAAACATATTTAGATGTATGGACATAAATTTGAATATATATGAGATGTGTGACCTAATAGGTTGTAGAAGAGTGAATATGAGTGACAGAAAGAGGAATTAGTCTAAAACTGATAATCAACAAACCCTCATCTAAACTTAGGCTATGGAAGACCCTAAATCAGATATGTGTGTGAAAATGTCACATACTTACAAAAGTAGCAAAGAATGCTAACAAGTTTGCTGCCAGAAATCCTCTAACTCATGTGAACCACCTTCTCTTACACCTCATCCAAATATGCATAAAGCATGCATGTACTAATTCTCTTGTTCCTATGTGGAATAGGACTCCTCTTGATATGGATGCCACTACCTTCATAAACTCCAAGTAGTACCTATGTGCATAAAGAGAATATGTACCTAAATTCTTAACATAAGATGTAAATCTTATGTTAACCACCATCCAATGTCTTTGAAGTAACCCGAAATCTTCATGTAGAAGACAATCTTCAAATACATCATGTGGATGGTTGATCCACACCATCAAGCTGCTAATAGATAAGTCCTTTCCATAAGCAAGAGTGTGAGCACACTCTTCGTCTCCAAGAAGAACTCCATAGCTGCTCCTCAACATGCTCCAAAATAGCACCATGGCTGCCCCATGTGCTAAGAGCATCACCTCTATTGAGGTACCAAAGCTCTCCAAAGCTTGTTGTTGAACTTGGTGTAGGATGAATAGATAATGAGCCAATGCTCTTCTTATATAGTAGTGTATGTATCTTGAAAAGCTTCTCCAAAAGCTTAACCAAAAAAGCTATCGCTCCAATAAAGCTGTCTGAAACGCTCTACGATCGCTCATATCCATGAAAAACTCCGTTCGCTATTTTATGTCCACAAGCATCTAAAAAAATCGTGTTTTTTGCTACAACATGCCGACTGCAAGATTTGAACCCACGTCATTACTATGGGAGTAACATGATCTATCCAAGGCGCTCGTGGCATTTTCTTGTAGAGGAACTAGAATCTAACTCAACATATGATATAAACTAGAATAAATTTTGACCAATTGGGACTTTGAATCAAAGTTTCCCAACATGTTTTTGGTGTAGAGGCCTCTACAACAACCATTCTAGCCTCTTTCTTCTTTGCCACTTTATCAACCAGTTCTGATTTCTTTTCATCTTTGTCTTCCCTCTTCAATTGTGCAGCATTAGCAGATTTCTGCTTACTAGTTGAAGAGCTCCATTTTCCTTTGCCCTTCTGACTAGCCAAGAAAGCTTGATCTGCAACATGCATAATGGACCTGTTCTGCATGGACTGATCTTCTTGCAACGGAATAGAGACTAAATCCTCAAATGAGAAGGCATTTGGATTGCCTTTCATCATCAATCGAAGAGTAGAAGCAAAACTCTGATATGAATCAGGAAGACCACTCAAAACGGTCTACACAAGTGAGCTATTTGGTATAGCCTCATCAACAGAAATCAATTGTTCCTTCAAGTCTTTGATCTTTGTTAGAAAACTGTCCATAGAATCACCTTCATTCATGTACTCAGTCTCCAACTATCTTTGGAGGTAAGCAACACGAGCCTCATTCCTAGCTTGGTACAATGTGGTAAGTGTATCCCAAGCATCCTTAGCTATTCTGCAAGAGCGAATGTTCGAAATAATGGCACGTTTGATAGACAACACTATCAATGCATGTGTCTGGGCATCTCTGACATCCCAACGAATTTTCTCTATAGTAGGTGTAGTAGAAACCACAACACGAATAGGAATATGTAGAATATCATCATCTTCAACACCTTCTGCATCAGCTTCAGTTCCTACAGTTGTAACAGTTGCAGGTGTGATAGGACATTTTTCAACACCCTGCACAATGTTCCACAGTCCTTTTGCAATCAATACATGTCGCATCATATAAGCCCACAATGGGTAGTTGGTACCATCCAACTTATCCTCAACAGCCAACATACGGAATACATCACTGCTTTCAGCCATGGCTGGTGAAGAAAATACATTGATGCAAAAAATTGATTGATATCCAAATTGTCCTTCTCAACCATATCCAAGAAAAATGCATTTCTTTGGTGCTTATTGTCCAACTTTTGTCTAAGATTCTTGGGTATATGAACACATGCTTCACACCCAAAAACTCAAAGATGATCATAATATGGTGGCTTCCCTATCCATAACTCTTGTGCCACTTTCAGACCTTTGGTAGTACTAGTTGAAAGGTTAATCACATGAACTGCAGTCAATCATGCTTCTACCTAAAAGCCTTGTGAGAGATTTACATGATGCAACATAGAAAGTAATCTATCTTGAATAGTTCTATTCATCCTTTCAACTACACCATTTTGTACTTAGATATAAGGAGCTCTAAACTCTCTATGAATCCCTCTAGATTGACACAAAAGGCTAAATTCATGTGAGGCATACTCACCCCCATTATTTGAATGTAAAGCCTTAAGCTTAGTTCCTTTTTCAGTCTCATCTGAAGCAAGCCATTTTTTGAAAGTAGGGAATACCTCATCTTTCGATTTGATAGGATATACCCAAACTTTTCTAGTAGCATCATCTATGAAAGTGACAAAGTAAAGAGAACCACCTAAGGAGCTAGTGGGCATAGAACCACACACATCTGTATGAACGAGATCTAAAGGCTGAATTGAAGATTCAATGTGCGTTCTATGCACATTTCTGGTTTGCTTTCCATATTGATAATACTCATAGAATGAAAAATCAGAGAAAGATAACAAAGGTAAGTAGCTAGAATGAGAAAGATATTCCATTCCACTCCGAGATATATGGCCCAAACGACCATGCAAAATACAAGCCATAGGTTGTTCAGTAACAGCTAACAAGTGTTCTTTCTGTGATACAAATAAAGGATA
The DNA here is from genome assembly GCA_020310875.1 of Ceratopteris richardii. NCBI lineage: Eukaryota > Viridiplantae > Streptophyta > Polypodiopsida > Polypodiales > Pteridaceae > Ceratopteris > Ceratopteris richardii. The sequence goes on from CM035411.1 coordinate 46,081,658, forward strand.
AAGTGATCCAACTTTGCTTCCTTTTTGTTGATATATTTTGGTAGTGATGTGTGTGAACACTCTAGGACCGCCGGGGCACTTTTTTCCCTCTTTAGGAGGTTTTTTTCCCCCGGCTTGTATATACGCCTATTGCCCTAATGGGCTACTTATCTTTGTACATTCTCTAGTAATACATTCAGTCTTGTGTGTTGTGCTCCAAGCTTCTTCTTCTTCCTTGTGCTGTTCGCGTGCTTCCGCAGACGTATAACTCCAACAATTGGTATCAGAGCAGGTCGTTGCTTCTTCTAGGGCGCCGTCGACACTCCTCCGTTTGCAGTCTCAGATTCGCACAAAATTTGGTGAGCATACTCAGGGTGTTTCCGAGATCAAAACAGCTTTGCTTTGTGGTGCCGAAATCGCGATCTGAGCTCGTTTCGGCCTCCGAACGCACTATCGCAGTGCTTGTGCAGGCTATTTCGTCCTTTTGTGCCAAAGGTATATACCAGTTTCTGTTCGCCAGTTTAAGCGTCTCGAAGTCTGCTACAGGTCTAGCAGAACTCGTCTGGGTAGTTCTGTTCAACTTTTTGAGATACAGTTAATTTTTTGTATCAAGGTATTTTAGTCACCGGCCATGGCTGAAAGCAGTGATGTATTCCGTATGTTGGCTGTTGAGGATAAGTTGGATGGTACCAACTACCCATTATGGGCTTATATGATGCGACATGTACTGGTTGCAAAAGGATTGTGGAACATTGTGCAGGGTGTTGAAAGACGTCCTGTTACACCTGTAACGACAAGTACTGCAAATACAGGTGTTGGAGCTGATGAAGATGGTGTCGAAGATGATATTCCACAGATTCCTGTTCGTGCTGCTGTTTCTGTTGCACCTACTGCAGAGCAGATTTGTTGGGATGGCAGAGATGCCCAGGCACATGCATTGATAGCTTTGTCTGTCAAACATGCCATTATTCCTCACATTCGCTCTTGCAGAACAGCAAAGGATGCTTGGGATACACTTACCACTTTGTACCAGGCTAGGAATGAGGCTCGTGTTGCTTACCTCCGAAAACAGTTGGAGAGTGAGCACATGAATGAAGGTGATTCAATGGACAGTTTTCTTACAAAGATCAAAGACCTGAAGGAACAATTGATTTCTACTGATGAGGTTATACCTGATAGCTCACTTGTGCAGACCGTTCTGAATGGCCTTCCTGATTCATATCAGAGTTTTGCCTCTACTCTTCGATTGATGATGAAAGGCAATCCGAATGCCTTGTCATTTGAGGAATTAGTCTCTGTTCTGTTGCAGGAAGATCAGTCCAGGCAGAACAGGTCCATTATGCGTGTTGCAGATCAAGCTTTCCTGGCTAGTCAGAAGGGCAAAGGAAAATGGAGCTCTTCTACTAGTAAGCAGAAATCTGCAAATGCTGCATAATCGAAGAACCAGGATAAAGATGAGAAGAAATCAGAAAAGCAGAAATTGTTCTGCAAGTACTGTAAAGGAAATGATCATATTATAAAGAACTGTCCAAAATTGGCTGCTAAAGAGGCAAAGAAGAAAGAGGCTGGAATGGTTGTTGCAGAGGCCTCTACACCAAAAACAGAGTCTGCAAATCTTGTGCAGGAAGAAGAATGGGCGTTTACTACTGTCTGCAGTTTTGACCCATCTTCTCATGATCAGTGCATGTCTGCAGTAGACTCAGATGTTTGGTACTTTGACAGTGGGGCAACCAAACATATTACCTCGCAGTGCAGTTTCTTCTCTTCACTCGAGCCTGCCCCTACAGGGAATACTGTCACATGCGCCAATAACTCCTCTTATCCTATTATGGGAGTTGGTAAGATCATTCTGACTACTGCTGATGGTAGTTCTTTCACTTTGTCAGATGCTTTATTTGTGCCAGGGATCAAAAAGAACCTGTTATCAGTTTCTGCATTAGCCAAGATTGGCTTGGTTGTGAAATTCGTTGATGACAGGTGTACAGTCCATGATCTCTCAAATGGCGATGTGATTATTGCTTCTGGCATTTTATGTCGTGGGCTGTATAAGCTCATAGACTATGAAAAATCTGTAAATGATTCGGCATGTGCAGTTCATGATTCTCAGGCTATGTCAGATGCAAAGCTTTGGCATGCACGCTTTGGTCATCTGAATTTTGCTAGTTTGTTACGCCTGCAGAAATCTGAAATGGTGTCCTCTTTGCCCAAACTTGAGGCACCCGGAAAACATGTTTGTGAAGGCTCTATTTTGGGCAAAATGCAGCGTTCTTCCTTTCCAAAAGATGGTTCAGTTCGGGCTATGCAGAAATTGCAGCTTGTACATAGTGATGTCTGTGGTCCTATGCAGACACCCTCTTTTGGAAATTACCTTTACTTCGTGACTTTCATTGATGATTTTTCCAGGCATGCATGGGTATATCCACTCAAAGCAAAGTCCGAAGTGTTCATGTGCTTCAAACAGTTTTTGGTTTTGGCTGAAAAACTGTCAGCCTGTAAAATGGGCACCCTCCGTTCTGATCGAGGGGGGGAATATATGTCTTCAGATTTTAATGCATTTCTGGCTGAACGTGGGATAAAACACCAGTGTACAGTGCCGTATACACCTCAACAGAATGGAGTTGCTGAACGAAAGAACAGGTCACTCATGGAGATGGCGAGGTGCATGGTCAAAAGTCAGGCTTTACCACATAGTTTCTGGCTTGAGGCTGTCATGTGTGCAGCATATGTACTGAACAGGTGTCCCACGAAAGCGTTGCAGTCTATCACTCCATATGAGGCTTGGCATGACCGCAAGCCATCTGTTGCTCATCTGCGTGTTTTTGGTTGTTTGGCATATGCATTAGTGCCTGAACAACATCGCAGAAAATTGGATGATAAGGCAGTAAAATGTATTTTTGTTGGGTACAGTTCTGAAAGTAAAGGCTATCGTCTGTATCATCCACAGACTAAACGCATTCTGGTTAGCCGTGATGTTATCTTTGTGGAAGATGCTATTCAGCCATTGCTTTCATGTACTAAGGAGACATCTGTTAGCTCCAAAGACATGTATGATACTTTGATGCCTCTTTTTACAGGTGGACAGGCTAGCGCCGGTCCTAATGAGGCAACTTCTCAGCCTTTGCAGGTTTCATATGATGATGCAGATCATTCCATTTCTGATGCAGATTTACATGATGCACTTGTTGATGAGAGAGCTGATATTGAACAGGCAAAAACTATGCCAAAATGGCTGGTGCAGACTTTGCGTGACAGCAAATTAGATGCACCTTTGTCATATCGTACTCGTTCAGGCTCTCATAGTACCTCCTTTGCATCAGATTGCTATGCTATGGCTGCATCTAGTCTCTGTGATGAAAATGAGCCTGTTTCTTTTGATGAAGCACAAAATTCAGAAAATTGGATGGCTGCTATGCAATCTGAATATGATGCTATAATGAAGAATGGTACATGGTCTTTATGTGACTTGCCTCCTGGCAAGAAGGCCATTCGCACTAAGTGGGTATACAAGCTGAAGCGTAAACCTGATGGTACAGTTGACAGGTATAAGGCTAGGCTTGTTGCAAAGGGTTATGCGCAGGAAAGAGGCATTGATTTTGATGAGACCTTTGCACCTACATGCCGTATGACTACTGTTCGGAGCATTTGTGCACTTGCAGCCCATCATGGTTGGAATGTACATTAGTTGGACATTAAAACAGCATTTTTGAATGGTGACTTGCATGAAGAAGTGTATGTTTTTCAGCCCCGTGGCTTTGTGCAAAAAGGGCATGAAACCCAGGTGTGCAGGTTAAAGAAGGCGTTATATGGTTTAAAGCAAGCACCACGTGTTTGGTATGAGAAAATACATGCCTATGTGATTGCACATGGTTTTGAGAACAGTCCAACTGAAAGCACCTTATATGTTAAGCGTGCTAATGATGTGCTTTTGATCATTGTTGTCTATGTAGACGACATGCTGCTCACTGGTCCTCTTGAGAAGCATATTGCTGATTTCAAGGCTGATTTGCATGCCTCATTTGAGATGTCTGATTTGGGGCATTTGCATCACTATTTGGGCATTCAGTTTATGCAAGTTGATGGTGGAATGGCTTTGTGTCAAACGAAATATATTGACACATTATTGCAGCGTTTTGGCCTTGAAGACTGTAAGCCTATTGCCACTCCTATGGAGACAGGTTTATGATTGAGTCTTCATGATGCTGGAGATGCATTTGATGCTGTTCTCTATCAGTAGGCTGTTGGATGCTTGATTTACTTATGCATTACTCGGCCAGATATTCAGTTTGCTGTCTCACAGATGAGCAGGTTTATGCATTGCCCAGGAGTCACGCATTGGAAAGCGGTTAAGCGCATCTTTCGCTACTTGAGTGGTACTCGGCTACTTGGGTTGTTTTATCCCAAGGGGGGATCACTACCCCCAGATTTGCATGCTTTTTCTGACTCACATTGGGCTAGTTGCTATGACACTCGTGTGTCCACCAGTGGTTTTTGCTTCATGCTTGGTAGCTCATGTGTATCTTGGTTGAGCAAGAAGCAGCCTACTGTGGCCACTTCCAGTTGTGAGGCTGAGTATAGGGCAGCTTTCACAGCGACTGTTGAGTGTGTGTGGCTCAGACGCCTTATGGCTGATTTGGGTGTTGGCCAGTCTTCTGCCACCACCATCTTCACTGACAGTCAGAGCGCATTGACAGTTGCGAGGAACCCTGTGTTCCATGCTCGCACTAAGCACATTGAGGTGCATTATCACTATGTCAGGGAGAGGTTCTCTGCTGGGGAGATCAGCTTGGCATATGTGCCCACGCAGGAGAACATTGCAGACCTTTTCACGAAGGCTCTGCCTAGGGAGAAGTTTGAAGCTTTCCGCAAAGCTTTGGGCTTACTTCCTTTTGTGGAGTGATTTCCACATAGCTCGGCACTTCCTTATACATGAGTGCCAGCTCCTTGTTCACCGCATCACTCCCAGGGGGGATTTGTTGATATATTTAGGTAGTGATGTGTGTGAACACTCTAGGACCGCCGGGGCACTTTTTTCCCTCTTTAGGAGGTTTTTTTCCCCCGACTTGTATATACGCCTATTGCCCTAATGGGCTACTTATCTTTGTACATTCTCTAGTAATACATTCAGTCTTGTGTGTTGTGCTCCAAGCTTCTTCTTCTTCCTTGTGTTGTTCGCGTGCTTCCGCAGACGTCTAACTCCAACACTTTTGCAATAACCATATTTCCCTTTGATATACGAAAGGATTGAGCATAGAAGACCACCTTGTAACCAAGGTCATCAAGTTGACCAACTGGTCAAACCACATGATAACTGAGGTACATGTCGTACATTATGCATAGTAAATTTTGAACCATCAATGAACTACACAACCACATCTCCAATCCCCACAACATCACACTGCTAAGAGTCATCAAGTCTCATGACACCAAGAGACTTTGCTACATAATTAAAGAACCATTCTCTATGCGGTGTCACATGGAAAGAAGCACAGAATCTAGTAGCCATGTGTTGGAAAGAGAATCATCCATAAGAGCCTCAGTTGGTAGAGTACCGTCAAGTGTCAACACATTAGCATCATCAAAAATGGCATTAATTTCTTCAATCTTCACAGTCAAAGTAGATGGTGCAGGTAACTGTTTAACATGCCCATCAACATTTTGTGCTTTACCTTTAGCATTCTTTAATCCATAACAGTGTTTCTTCATGTGTCCTTTCTTATGACAATAATGGCATTCGAGGACGTAGCTTAATTCAGAGATACGTATTTTCCAAGTTATGTTTTCATTTCAATATTTGTTTTTCTCCATGCTTTCATGTAGGATGCATTCGATTATCATTGAAGTATGGTAGCAATCTTCATTTTTGATGATATTGATGCAAAATAATGAAAGCCAAATGGGAGACCATAAACATATTGAAATGGGGGAGCATAAACATATTGAAATAGGAGAGCATAAACATATTGAAATATTTATCAAGCATAGGCATGCACCTATGTATCATCGCATGTGAATGAAAGAATATTGGTGCATAACATAAAATACGAGTTCATGCACAAAAAGGAAAGATTGATTGTGCATTTCTCTCTTTCTAAAAGAATGTTTTCATGTCTTCTTGCTTGAAAAAGATAGTTGATACACTCAAGTTTGTGCACATGCATAGTTATATCTTTTTGAAAGGTAGCAAGTAGAATGTTTGTGCATGGATGCTTGGATGCATGCAAAGCAAGCTCAAGAACTGCTTGAATTAAGTTTGGTGCATGAAAAGGAAAAAAAACATGCAAACACATGAATGCACTCACATGCATTTGCATGCAAGAACATGAATTGGCATATGACAAACCATGGTTTTTTGATGGAGTTTTGCTAGGTAGTTGAACAAATATACTTTCCTAAACCTTACCTACTTTTCTAGCTCGAGTTAGAAAATTAGGGAAAATAACAAACTAGTTAGTTGCAAAGCTCTTAGCCACTATGAAACTCAAGTAGCTAGTTCATTTTTTTCCTAAAAGTGATACTTAGGTATGACATATTAGGGGTCCTGCTTTGGAAAAAGTAGGCATGTCGAAAGTAACTAAAGCATTCAATTTTATTGCCATTTAGATAAGCAAGAAAACAGAATTACTTGCACACTTCCATGATACTCTAAGTCTAGGAAAAACTTAGAGAATCCTAAAGATGATCTTGGATGTAAAAATTCATGCATCCAAGCAGGAGAATTTGGAATGTTTTTATTTGATTCTATCTCAAGACATGATAGAAATCAAATGGAACTTAAATTAATTGAACTTTTAAAGATCAAAAGATGGTTGAGATGTTCCAAATTTGTAGAAAATCATAGAGTTTTTGAAGTTTTCACTTTGATTTCATCCTAGGGAGTCATGAAACTCAAAGAAGTGATTAAACCTTAGCATCAATCAAACCTTAACATTCAATAGATGGATGCTAGGTTCTATGAATGCATCTCTGGTAATGATGCAAAGTCTTATGAAAATGGGAAAACTTAAAAAATATCTCTTTTGAGGATTAGAAAATTATTCTTGGTTTCATTTAAGATAATTATGGCTTAAGAAGAAACCTAAGTCAAAGTGATCTTTAGGAATTAGGATACTTCCTAAAGATAAGCCAATAAATGAAATAGTTTGGTTAACTACTTCATTAGTTGAGAAGATGTATCTTTTGGACAAGCTCTTGATAAAGCTCAATTATTAAGGACTTCCAAGATATTGATACATTATCACTTGTAAGAAAGAATCCAAATGATTCTTAAGTGATAAAGAAGACCATAAAGTGTTCATATTATAATCATTATACATTGGTTCAATCATAAAAGATGATTGAAAAATGATAATAATTTTTCAAACTCCAAAGTAGGAACACATGTCAATGAAAGTTCCAGTTAAACTTTTATCAAGAAATGGGAAACCATATCCTAAGGTGATCCTTTAGTTTGATACTCACGATGTGAACCATTCAAGCAATAAAGTTTTGAGTCTTGTCCAAAAGTCCAGAATTTCTTTTACAGATCGAAGCAAAAGATTCCAAGATGAATCATTTTCTTAGTATTGTTTGATTCCTTGGAATGAATCTCAAGATTTTGAAAGAATAAATTCTCCCTAGATGTGAGAATGGAGTTCTTAAAGTAAGTATAACTGTAAGTAGTTCCCAAGAATTCCCAAACCACTATTAGTGGTACTTAAGTCCATTGATTTATTTAACCTAAATGTGTATCATTATTGATAAGATTCTTAGCTTTAGAATATGAAAAGGCATTAGCATATGATCGGATTTGAGTTGAGGGAAAGATCTCTAAAATCTCATGTGTAAGTAAACAAGCTTTTGATACTTCAAAGAGATCTTAACAATAAAGACTAAGTCTTTGTTCTTGTTTGTTGATATATTTAGGTAGTGATGTGTGTGAACACTCTAAGACTACCGGGGCACCTTTTTCCCTCTTTAGGAGGTTTTTTTCCCTCGGCTTGTATATACGCCTATTGCCCTAATGGGCTACTTATCTTTGTACATTCTCTAGTAATACATTGAATATTATGTGTTGTACTCCAAGCTTCTTCTCCTTCCTTGTGTTGTTTGCGTGCTTTCGTAGACGTCTATCTCTAACAATTGGTATCAGAGCATGTCTTCGCTTCATCTAAGGCACCGTCAACACTCCTCTGATTGCAATCTCAGAATCGCACAAATTTTGGTGAGCATACTTAGCTGTTTTCGAGATCAAAACAGCTTCGTTACATGGGGTCGAAATCGTGATCTAAGCTCGTTTCGACCTCCGAACGCACTGTCGTATCGTTTGTGTAGGCTATTTTGTCTTTTTGTGTCAAAGGTATATACCAGATTCTGTTTGCCAATATAAGCATCTCGAAGTCTGCTACAGGTCTAGCAAAATTTGTTTGGGAAGTTATGTTCAACTTTTTGAGATACAGTCAATTTTTTGTATCAAGGTATCTTAGTCACCAACCATGGCTGAAAGCAGTGATGTATTCCGTATGTTGGCTGTTGAGGATAAGTTGGATGGTACCAACTACCCATTATGGGCTTATATGATGCTACATGTATTGGTTGCAAAAGGACTATGGAACATTGTGCAGGGTGTTCAAAAACGTCCTATCACACCTGCAATTGTTACAACTGTAGGTACAGAAGCTGAGGCAAAAGGTGTTGAAGATGATGATAGTCTGCATATTCCTATTCGTGCTGCGGTTTCTATTGCACCTACTGCGGAGCATATTCGTGGGGATGGCAGAGATGCTCAGGCACATGCATTGATAGCTTTGTCTGTCAAATGTGCCATTATTCCTCACATTCGGTCTTGTAGAACAGCTAAGGATGCTTGGGATACACTTATAGGAATGAGGCTCGTGTTGCTTAGTTCCGAAAACAGTTGGAGAATGAGCACATGAATGAAGGTGATTCTATGGACAGTTTTCTAACAAAGATCAAAGACTTGAGGGAACAATTGATTTTTGTTGATGAGGTTATACCAGATATCTCACTTGTGCAGACCGTTCTGAATGGTCTTCCTTATTCATATCAAAGTTTTGCTTCTACTCTTTGGTTAATGATGAAAGGCAATCCAAATGCCTTGTCATTTGAGGAGTTAGTCTCTGTTCTATTGTAGGAAGATCAGTCCAAGCAGAACAGGCCCATTATGCATGTTGCAGATCAAGCTTTCCTTGCTAGTCAGAAGGGCAAAGGAAAATGGAGCTCTTCAACCAGTAAGCAGAAACCTGCAAATGTTGCACATTCGAAGAAGGAAGATAAAGATGAGAAGAAATCAGAAAAGCAGAAATTGTTTTGCAAGTAGTGTAAAGGGAATGATCATATCATAAAGAACTGTCCAAGATTGGTTGCTAAAGAGGCAAAGACGAAAGAGCCTGAAATGGTTGTTGCAGAGGCCTCTACACCAAAACAGAGTCTGCTAATCTTGTGCAGGAAGAAGAATGGGCGTTTACTACTGTCTGCAATTTTGACCCATCTTCTCATGAGCAATGCATGTCTACAGTAGACTCAGATGTTTGGTACTTTGACAGTGGGGCGACCAAACATATTACCTCGCAGCGTAGTTTCTTCTCTTCACTTGAGCCTGCCCCTACAGGGAATATTGTTACATGCACCAACAACTCCTCTTATCCTGTTATGGGAGTTGGTAAGATCATTTTGACTACTGCTGATGGTAGTTCTTTCACTTTGTCAGATGCTTTATTTGTGTCAGGGATCAAGAAGAACCTGTTATCAATTTCTGCATTAGCCAAGATTGTCTTGGTTGTGAAATTTGTTGATGACAGGTGTACAGTTCATAATCTGTCAAATGGTAATGTGATTATTGCTTCTGGCATTTTATGTCGTGGGTTGTATAAGCTCATAGAATATGAAAGATCTGCAAATGATTCGGCATGTGCAGTACATGATTCTCAGGCTATGTAAAATGCAAAGCTTTGGCATGCATGCTTTAGTCATCTAAATTTTGCTAGTTTGCTATGCGTCCAGAAATCTGAAATGGTGTCCTCTTTGCCCAAACTTGAGGCACCTAGAAAACATGTTTGTGAAGGCTGTATTTTTGGCAAAATGCAACGTTCCTCGTTTCCGAAAGATGGTTCAGTTCGGGCTACTCAAAAATTACAGCTTGTACATAGTGATGTCTGTGGTCCTATGCAGACACCTTCTTTTGGAAATTATCTTTACTTGGTGGCTTTCATTGATGATTTTTCTAGGCATGCATGGGTATATCCATTGAAGGCAAAGTCCGAAGTGTTCATGTGCTTCAAACAATTTTTTGTTTTGGCTGAAAATCTGTTAGCATGTAAAATGGGCACCCTCCGTTCTGATCGAGGGGGGGAATATATGTCTTCTGATTTTAATGCAATTCTGGCTGAACATGGGATAAAACACCAGTGTACAGTACCGTATACACATCAACAGAAAAAGAACAAGTCACTCATGGAGATGGCGAGGTGTATGGTCAAGAGCCAAGCGTTACCACATAGTTTCTAGCTTGAGGCTGTCATGTGTGTAGCATATGTACTTAATAGGTGTCCCACTAAAGTGTTGTAGTCTATCACTCCATATGAGGCTTGGCATGATCACAAACCATCTATTGCTCATCTGCGTGTTTTTGGTTGTTTGGAATATGCATTAGTGCCTAAATGACATTGTAGAAAATTGGATGATAAAGCAATTGTAGAGGAGGTATTGGGGTATCTACGTTTAATAGGAACATGCGGCAAGTACTCTAGTACTTCAACTACTCAAGGGAGGTTCTCCTTAGGGAAATGTACCCTTTAACACTTCTGTGCGCAGGAAGATATCAATGATTGCACAAAGTTGTGAATACTCAAGAAAGTATTAATGACAAAGTGACAATAATGGAGGACCATCCACTCCTTAGTTCGAATCAGATGATTACAACATAGGCAAGGAGATGCTCAAAAGTTCATGCTCTGGGCTAACATGCCACTCCAGAACTAAGCAACATCAATACAAGGGATTCTTCCAATCCGTACAATGGACACAACTAGATGTAGACTAGCACTGATCAATACAAAGTATGAAGACTTGCTCTAAGGGAAAGAGCACGATATACCAACGACTCACACTGAATGACAAAACCAAGCCACTCTCTTCACACTATTGTGCTATTAGCCCTCCACTGGGAAGCCCACGCTCTGTATCCTCACCACAGAGTGACTTCCTACATTAGGCTTGAAGCCACAAGGTGCAAAGAGAGGACCTCTGTACGTGCGTATGTAAATGTATGTATCTGAATGTATCAAATGAACACAAATCCATTGCTTTTATAGGCTCAAATAGGCCAAGAGGGCCTTGTCGATTCCTCACATCCACTGATCATGCGCCGATTGATTGCCCAAAATTGGAGGGGTAGATCAAATATGCCACCAATCTTGAATTGGATCCTCAAAAATAGGCAGTCTTCATGAATGGTTGGTGGCAACAGTCATTTCTCCACTTTCACTTTTACCACTTACACCTTTACTGTCACCTTTGAATGCAAGCTGAGATCCTCATTTTGTGCCACCCGTGATATTTGAATGACCTTGAGAAGCACATCCTTCACCTAATTTTGGTAGTAGCTTTTGATCCTTCATATTAAGTGGGCGGTATGGGAGGTGAGTTGTGGGGAGTTGAGAGAGATTATGGGGTTTGTGGAGGGTTGTGGAGGGGTGTGGAGTTGTGTGGAGTTGTGTGGGGTTTGTGGGGTTTGTTGGTTGGGTGGGAATAGGGGTGAGTTATGGAGAGTTGTGGGGGTTTTTGGGGTGTGGTCGAAAATTGGTCCAAGATTTCAAAGTTATTATTGCACGAATGGAAAGTACTCGTCTAGGGCTTTCCAACGATATATAACACTGTAGGGTTTGGTTGAGAAATGATCCTCCAAATGTCCATCCAAACTGTATGAGAGCCTTATGTAAGGTCGTGGAAAAATGTGGGATTTGTGGGGTTTGTGGGGGGGGTGTGGAGTGGTGGAGGGCTGTGTGGTGGTGGTGGTGTGGTGGAGGGTTGTGGGGTGGTGGTGGTGTGGTGGAGGGCTGTGGGGTGGTGTGGAGTGGTGGAGGGCCATGGGGTGGTGGTGGTGTGGTGGAGGGCTGTGGGGTGGTGTGGAGTGGTGGAGGGCTCTTGGGTGGTGGTGGTGTGGAGTGGTGGAGGGTTGTGGGGTGGTGGTGGTGTGGAGTGGAGGAGGGCTGTGGGGTGGTGGTGGTGTGGAGTGGTGGAGGGCTGTAGGGTGGTGTGGAGTGGTGGAGGGTTGTGAGGTGGTGGTGGTGTGGAGTGGTGGAGGGCTGTGGGGTGGTGGAGGGCTGTGGGGTAGTGGTGGTGTGCAGTGGTGGAGGGCTGTAGGGTGGTGTGGAGTGGTGGAGGGTTGTGGGGTGGTGGTGATGTGGAGTGGTGGAGGGCTGTGGGGTGGTGGTGGTGTGGTGGAGGGCTGTGGGGTGGTGTGGAGTGGTGGAGGGCTGAGGGGTGGTGGTGGTGTGGAGTGGTGGAGGGCTGTGGGGGCTTGTGGGGTGGTGGTGGTGTGGAGTGGTGGAGGGTTGTGGGGTGGTGGTGGTGTGGAGTGGTGGAGGGCTGTGGGGTGGTGGTGTGGAGTGGTGGAGGGCTGTGGGGTGGTGGTGGTGGTGTGGAGTGGTGGAGGGCCATGGGGTGAGTGGTGGAGGTGTGGAGTGGTCGAGGGCTGTGGGGTGGTGGTGTGGAGTGGTGGAGGGCTGTGGGGTGGTGGTGGTGTGGAGTGGTGGAGGGTTGTGGGGTGGTGGTGGTGTGGAGTGGTGGAGGGCTGTGGGGTGGTGGTGGTGTGGTGGAGGGCCGTGGGGTGAGTGGTGGAGGGCTTGTGGGGTGGTGGTGGAAAAGAGGAGGGCTGGTGGAGTTGGAGGGGGTCGAGGTGATGGTGGGGGCTGCGAGGGTGGTGGGGGAAAAGAGGAGGGGACAGTGGGGTTCGAGGGGTCGGGTTGAGGGTGGGGCCGCAGGGGTGGTGGGGGAAAACAGGAGGGCTGGTGGAGTCGGAGGGGGTCGAGGTGATGGTGGGGGCCGCGAGGGGACAGTGGGGTTGGAGGGGGTCGGGGTGAGGGTGGGGCCGCAGGGGTGGTGGGGGAAAATAGGAGGGCTGGTGGAGTTGGAGGGGGTCGAGGTGATGGTGGGGGTCGCGGGGGTGGTGGGGGAAAAGAGGAGGGGACGGTGGGGTTGGAGGGGTCGAGGTGATGGTGGGGGCCATGAGGGGACAGTGGGGTTGGAGGGGGTCAGGGTGAGGGTGGGGCCGCAGGGGTGGTGGGGGAAAACAAGAGGGCTAGTGGAGTTGGAGGGGGTCGAGGTGATGGTGGGGGCCGCGGGGGTGGTGGGGGAAAAGAGGAGGGGACGGTGGGGTTGGAGGGGTCGAGGGGATGGTGGTGGTGTGGAGTGGTGGAGGGCTGTGGGGTGGTGGTGTGGAGTGGTGGAGGGCTGTGGGGTGGTGGTGTGGTGGAGGGCTGTGGGGTGGTGTGGAGTGGTGGAGGGCTAAGGGGTGGTGGTGGTGTGGAGTGGTGGAGGGCTGTGGGGGCTTGTGGGGTGGTGGTGGTGTGGAGTGGTGGAGGGTTGTGGGGTGGTGGTGGTGTGGAATGGTGGAGGGTTGTGGGGTGGTGATGGTGTGGAGTGGTGGAGGGCTGTGGGGTGAGTGGTGGAGGGCCCTGGGGTGAGTGGTGGAGGTGTGGAGTGGTGGAGGGCTGTGGGGTAGTGGTGGTGTGGAGTGGTGGAGGGCTATGGGGTGGTGGTGTGGAGTGGTGGAGGGCTGTGGGGTGGTGGTGGTGTGGAGTGGTGGAGGGCTGAGGGGTGGTGGTGGTGTGGAGTGGTGGAGGGCTGTGGGAGCTTGTGGGGTGGTGGTGGTGTGGAGTGGTGGAGGGTTGTGGGGTGGTGGTGGTGTGGAGTGGTGGAGGGCTATGGGGTGGTGGTGGTGTGGAGTGGTGGAGGGCTGTGGGGTGGTGGTGGTGGTGTGGAGTGGTGGAGGGCCGTGGGGTGAGTGGTGGAGGTGTGGAGTGGTGGAGGGCTGTGGGGTGGTGATGGTGTGGAGTGGTGGAGGGCTGTGGGGTGGTGTTGGTGTGGAGTGGTGGAGGGCTGTGGGGTGGTGGTGTGGAGTGGTGGAGGGTTGTGGGGTGGTGGTGGTGTGGTGGAGGGCCGTGGGGTGAGTGGTGGAGGGCTTGTGGGGTGGTGGTGGAAAAGAGGAGGGCTGGTGGAGTTGGAGGGGGTCGAGGTGATGGTGGGGGCCGCGGGGGTTGTGGGGGAAAAGAGGAGGGGACGGTGGGGTTGGAGGGGTCGAGGTGATGGTGGGGGCCGTGAGGGGACAGTGGGGTTGGAGGGGGTCGGGGTGAGGGTGGGGCCGTAGGGGTTGTGGGGGAAAACAGGAGGGCTGGTGGAGTTGGAGGGGGTCGAGGTGATGGTGGGGGCCGCGGGGGTGGTGGGGGAAAAGAGGAGGGGACGGTGGGGTTGGAGGGGTCGAGGGGATGGTGGGAGAGAGGAAAATCCGCGATATAGACCCCCACATCAAGTCTTTGCACTGTCCCAGTGCAATTCCTGAAGCTAAAAACACGATAGTGAAGGAAGTTCTTCCTCCTTGACTTAACTCAAATAATCCTTCACCCTGGGGAAATAAATAAATAAATAATAGAAAATAAAAAATTTTTTTCGATTTTTTTTACTTTTTTTTTACTCTTATATATATATATATATATATATATATATATATATATATATATATATATATATATATATATATATATATATATATATATGTATATATATATATATATATATATATATATATATATATATATATATATATATATGTATATATATATATAATAAACTGCAATCACTGAATGAAATACGGTAGGTACGGTGAATGAAATGCTTCCAATTTAACTTAATTCAGGTACTTCTTCACCCTAGAAATATTGACCAGGGGTATCCCCTTACCCTGCAAATCCTCTAGATGTACTGCTCCATGAGGTAATACCTTTACCACCGTGTAAGGTCCTATCCATTTGGGTGCCAGTTTGGTTGGAATTGCTGGGACCTTATGCACTAAAACCATGGATCCTTCCTGAACTTCATTAGACCTCAGATACCTCTCATGCAGTCTCTTGCGCTCTTCTTGTGTTACCTGAAGTTTTTGCATTGCTTCTTCTCTGTATTCTTCTAATGCCACCAATCTCTCAATGGGAGGTTCAATTCCAATGGTTTTGGTTCCCATTTCCTTTTTTATAATGAATTCAAATGGAGCCAATGCCTCTTTTCCATATACTAAGCGAAATGGACTCTCGCCAGTGGTTCCCCTTCTTGTCGTTCTGAAAGCCCAAATTGCACCGATCAATGCTTGTGGCCAAAAGTTTTGATGATCAAAAGATAATTTCCGCAGCAACCCGATCAAAATCTTATTGGAGCTTTCTGCTTGCCCATTTGCCCTTGGATAGTAGGCACAAGATTTTTTATGGAAGACCTTGTACCTGTCAAATATAAATTGGAGCAGCTGATTTACAAAATGCGTTCCCCTATCACTAGTGATTTCTAGTGGGCAACCAAATCTTGAGAAAATACGTTTATACAAGAACTTAGCTACTATTAACGCCGTGTAGTCCATAGTAGCTTTAGCCTCTATCCATTTAGTTGCATAACATGTGGCCATCAAAATATACTTCTTACCTCCAGGTTGGCCAGCCGGACTAATTGGTCCTATGAAATCAAGACCCCAGCGTTCAAATGGGAGCCATCCTGTAGATATGACTAATGGTTGGAAATTCAATCTGGTTGGCGTAGGAGCACACCTCTGGTAGATGTGGCATTCTTTAGCAAACTTGATCGCATCCTTGTAAATATGAGGCCACCATAGTCCTTTGTGGATGATTCTGCGAGCCAATTCTTCCCCCTTTAGATGCCCTTCACTGTGTGCTGCCTCTAGCAAAAGATTTACCTCCTCTGGATAAACACACTTTCTCAAGATATCATCCTGACAGTATTTATATAAATTTCCATTTATAAGTGAATATGCTTTGGTTTTCAGGAGCAATTTTCTCTTTTCTATAGGTGTTAAGTGTTCTGGGAGTTTTCCAGTAGTGAGAAAATGGAGAATTCCATCATACCAATCAGTCTGAATTGCCACTAGAAAGAGATTACTATCCACCAATTCATCATTAACACATGTTGCCTTCTCGCTCATTGCAGTCCTAAACACTTGATCTTCCATGTAGTGCTCTCTTCCTAGCTTAATATGAATATCAAAGTTGAATTCTTGAAAGAGGAGTAACCATCTCCAAATCCTTCCAGCTACTCTAGGCTTGTTTATCAAGTACTTCAAGGGATGATGGTCAGATATGACTATAAAATGTACACCGAGAAGGTAATGCCGACACTTCTGAAGAGCAAATACAATAGCCAAGCCTTCCCTTTCAGTCGTACTGTAGTTCCTTTCTGCTTGGGTGAGTAGTCTGCTGGCATAGGAGATAGGTCTATCAACCTTGTGTGATGATGGTTGAGCTAGAACTGCACCAATAGCATGAAGACTAGCATCTGTATGCACATGAAACTCTAATGACCAGTTAGGAACACTTAAAAGTGGAGCAGTACATAACCTCATTTTCAGTTCACAAAATGCTTTCTCAGCTTCAACACTCCATGAGAAAGGGACCTTTTTACTGGTAAGCCTTGATAAGGGCTTAGCTACTTCTGAATACATTCGTATGAATCTTCTATGATATCCTTCATGGCCCAAAAAACTTTGCACTTCCTTTGGGCTTTGTGGAATAGGCATGGATAGAATAGCAGTAACCTTTGCAGGGTCAACCGTTATCCCTTCAGTAGATACTATGTGACCAAGAAGAGTGCGCTTGGTGACCAAAAAATGACATTTAGCAGGATTTAACTTCAAACCTGTTTTGAGACATTGCTCAAAGATTTCCTTTAGATTTTCCAAATGATTATGGAAATCTTGAACTGCTGCTCTTCTATCTGTGCCTGAAAACACTGAAAAGTCATCCATGAAAATGCGAAGAAAGGTTGTTAACCACTTGCCCAATATCAGATACATTGTTCTATTAAATGAAGTTGGTGCATTCTTCAAACCAAAAGCCATGCGAGTATAGACATAAGTGCCCCATGGAGTAACAAAGGCTGTTTTGTCCCTATCATCAGGATGGATCACTATCTGATTGTAGCCACTAAAACCATCCAAGAAGCTATACAAAGTGTGACCAGCTACTTCCTCAAGTACTTGCTTTGAAAAGGGCTGAGGAAATCCATCTTGAACAGTCACTTTATTTAAGGCATGAAAATCAACGCAAACTCTTATTTTTCCACTATTTTTCTTGGGTACAATAACCATAGAAAAAAGCCACCTAGAATGTTCCACTGGAACAATTATACGTGCTTTTTCCAGTTTTGTAACTTCCAATTTTACCGCCTCTGCATATTTTGGATTGAGTCGATACGGCCTACTTCTTGCAGGCACGGCTCCCTCAACTAAGGGTATTCTGTGTAATCCAAGCTCCTCTGGTATCCCTGTTAGATCTTTGTAGGACCATGCGAAGACATTTTTGTAGGCAAAAAGTAAAGAAGTTACCTTCTGCAGTAAAGGAGGATAATGCCATAGCCAAGAGGCCAAGTGGACTACTTGAGGGTTCTCTTCATCCCCTAGATTTATTTCTTGAACTAATGTTTCAGGACTAGTCTTGTTTGAGAAATCATCTCCACTGTATGTAGGAGTGGACTTTAACTTATATTCTGCAATATGTTCTCTGGTCCATCCTTGAGGTATATCCGAAAAGGGGAGATCTTCTCTGCATTCAGGCTCATAACCTTTCTGTTCAGAAACCTCTATATTTTTTGCCTCTTCAAAGTTTTTATTCTCCTGCAAACTCTCATTTTCCAACTCCTTGTGATCTTCATGGCCTTTTCCTGCAACTCCTTCATCCGTAACTTCTTCTTCTATTTCACTGATTTCCACCGTACAACACTCTGCACTTTCCATCATCCAATTCAATAATATATCTTCTTCTTGGGGTAGAGAGGGCATTACTTGAGTGTCCACAGTATACCCAGTAGTTTTCCCTGAGTCGAATCCTTCTTCCAAATGTTTGCAGTTGGCTATTGGTGCTTGTTGAAATCCATAGTTTGTTTTTCCCCCAATCTTGCAAAGCTTTTGCTTGCCTCAGCCAAGGTCTCCCCAGGAGTAAAGGGTAAGAAGTCTCCTATGGAAGTGCAATAACAACAAAATCTAGAACAAAGTGGCAACCCTATACTATCATCAGTACCTTTTCAATAATGCCAAGAGGCGCAACCCGATGTTGATCTGCTAGTGTAACTGTGAATGGTGCCATCTTGGTGGGGTTCAAATTCAGTTTCTTCATTGTGAAATCTGGCATCAAATTGATACCAGAGCCTCCATCTATGATCACACCTGTGAGAGCTTCATCCTTTATACAAACAGATAATCTTGAGCTTTGGTAGTCTGCTAAGGGTGCAGGGGGAAAATCAACCATGAAACCATCTATACTGGGTGATTGGATCAAGTGAGCAGAGTGTATAATCTTCAATAAGTCACTTCTTATTTTTGAATCCATCCTTATAAGTTCGTATAGACTAACCTTGTGATGAATACCTTTCAAGATCTATTCAATGTTTACCTCATGAGTGTCTTCTTGCAAAGTTGTTGGTTGGCCCCTTAGAGAAGTAGCCATCCTTTCATAAGCTCCTTCAATTTCTTCTTGGCCCTTCCACCCAGACTTCTTTTCCTCTTCTTTATCCTGGACTCCCTCTTGTTCTTCTCTATGGGTTGCTGCCGCTTGTCTGGATCTAGTCATCATGGGTATTGAAGAAGATGAAACAACATAAGACTGAGTGGTCCTACCTTCTTCTTGTGGAGAGACCGCAATCATGTGGATTGGAGCAGGACGGCTTCTTGGGCAATCTTTGGTGTAGTGATCCTTAGCCTTGGGACAATGCTGACAAGGAGGTGCATCTTTTGGAAGGGAACACCTGTTTTGCATATGGCCATACTCACCACAACGGTAGCAAATCAAAGGCCTATTATATCTGGGCTTCGTTGGTCTGCTCTCCTCTCTATTAGGTGCATTTGAAGTACTAGCATAAATATGAATCCAAAGCTTGAGGGTTACCTCGTTGCTGTGTACCCTTGAGGTAGTAACAGTCTCTAGCTTCATGACCATCCTTTCCACAAAATTGACAGCTTACCTTGTTAGGGCAATTAGCATTGGAATGTCCATTGTTGTTACATATTGTACACCAAATCTGCCTTCTTATATCCTGAGTGGTCTGCAAATCTTCTAACTCACGACGAAGTTGGGCTACTTCATCATCAGTGCGTCGTAGTGGTGGCAAGACCTTCTCTTCTTGTTGATTTTGTTGCATTCTCAATGCCTCCAATTCCTTCCTTAGTTGCCCAATAGGGTCTAGTTCTGCAGCATAATTCGATTGTGTATCCCCTTCAAAATGTTGCCTTGCTTCTTCAATGCGTGATGCTGCTGCAACAAAATCATTGAGGGTTGCATCCAATCTAAGAGACTCACAAAGCTTCTGTTGAGATGACCTGGGTAGAGCTTTTTCTATCCATTTTTTAACCAAGAAGTCACCTAGAGCATGTGGCAGACGTGCAACAAGTGCTTTTGTTCTAGTGTGAAGTTCATGAAAGGATTCACTTGATCTTAGCTTTAGGTTCTCTATCTGATCTAGAGCTCTTTCCGAGGAATCACTTGGTCGAAATGTCTGTGAGAATGCCGTCTTTAGAGCCTCCCATGTAGCAAAATGGCCGTCTACATATTGACTGTACCATTTGTTAGCAAGGCCTTCCAATGTGGATGGGAAGAGTACCAGCATTGCATCCTCTCTATTCTGCAGACCTCGTCCACGGCATAAGGAGATGAACCTCCTCACATGATCATCAGCATCCTCATAAGCTTGTCCCTTGAACGTAGGAAACTTGATATTGAGTCTAGAGAGTAAATGAGAGAGATCCTCCATTTGCACTGGTGTTTCTTCTGACGTATCTGAGGAGAAGTCTAATGTTATCCTATGCTTCTCCGTTGATAGTGGTGTCGCACCAAAATCAATAGATAAATTCAAAGAGGGTAGAGGGGAGGTAGGTTCACTAGTTGAAGATATAGCTGACTTCTAAAGGCTCCTTCGTATACGAAGAGGCTCCTTATCTGCTCGCGTATTGGTCATGTACCTACTTGCAAATGCAATAGGGCAAAAATATTGAAAAAGAGGACTATTTACTATCCTCAGGGCCTCTCACAGAAATGCAAGTGTCCCACCATGCTTGCCAAACTGTAGAGGAGGTACTGGGGTATCTACTTTTAACAGGAACATGCGGCAAGTACTCTAGTACTTCAACTACTCAAGGGAGGTTCTCCTTAGGGAAATGTACCGTTTAACACTTCTATGAGCAGGCAGATATCAATGATTCACAGAGTTGTGAATACTCAAGAAAGTATTAATGACAAAATGACAATAATGGAAGACCATCCACTCCTTAGTTCGAATCAGATGATTACAACATAGGCAAGGAGATGCTCAAAAGCTCATGCTCTGGGCCAACATGCCACTCCAGAACTAAGCAACATCAATACAAGGGATTCTTCCAATCCGTACAATGGACACAACTATATGTAGACTAGCACTGATCAATACAAAGTATGAAGACTTGCTCTAAGGGAAAGAGCACGAAATACCAACGACTCACACTGAATGACAAAACCAAGCCACTCTCTTCACACTATTGTGCTATTAGCCCTCCACTGGGAAGCCCACGCTCTGTATCCTCACCACAGAGTGACTTCCTACATTAGGCTTGAAGCCACAAGGTGCAAAAAGAGGACCTCTGTAACGTACATATGTAAATGTATGTATTTGAATGTATCAAATGAACACAAATCCATTGCTTTTATAGGCTCAAATAGGCCAAGAGGGCCTTGCCGATTCCTCACGTCCACTGATCATGCGTCGATTGATTGCCCAAAATTGGAGGGGTAGATCAAATATGCCACCAATCTTGAATTGGATCCTCAAAAATAGGCAGTCTTCATGAATGGTTGGCGGCAACAGTCATTTCTCCACTTTCACTTTTACCACTTACACCTTTAGTATCACTTTTGAATGCAAGCTGAGATCCTCATTTTGTGCCGCCCGTGATATTTGAATGACCTTGAGAAGCACATCCTTCACCTAATTTTGGTAGTAGCTTTTGATCCTTCATATTAAGTGGGCAGTATGGCAGGTGAGTTGTGGGGAGTTGAGAGAGATTATGGGGTTTGTGGAGGGTTGTGGAGGGGTGTGGAGTTGTGTGGAGTTGTGTGGGGTTTGTGGGGTTTGTGGGGCTTGTTGGTTGGGTGGGAATAGGGGTGAGTTATGGGGAGTTGTGGGGGTTTTTGGGGTGTGGTAAAAAATTGATCCAATATTTCAAAGTTATTATCGCACCAATGGAAAGTACTCGTCGAGAGCTTTCCAACGATATATAACACTGTAGGGTTTGGTTGAGAGATGATCCTCCAAATGTCCATCCAAACTGTATGAGAGCCTTATGTAAGGTCGTGAAAAAATGTGGGATTTGTGGGATTTGTGGGGGGGTTGTGGAGTGGTGGAGGGTTGTGGGGTGGTGGTGGTGTGGTGGAGGGTTGTGGAGTGGTGGTGCTGTGGTGGAGGACTGTGGGGTGGTGTGGAGTGGTGGAGGGCCGTGGGTTGGTGGTGGGGTGGTGGAGGGTTGTGGGGTGGTGTGGAGTGGTGGAGGGTTGTGGGGTGGTGGTGTGGAGTGGTGGAGGGCTATGGGGTGGTGGTGGTGTGGAGGAGGGCTGTGGGGTGGTGGTGGTGGTGTGGAGTGGTGGAGGGCTATGGGGTGGTGTGGAGTGGTGGAGGGCTGTGGGGTAGTGGTGGTGTGGAGTGGTGGAGGGATGTGGGGTGGTGGTGGTGTGGTGGAGGGCTGTGGGGTGGTGGTGGTGTGGAGTGGTGGAGGGATGTGGGGTGGTGGGGGTGTGGTGGAGGGTTGTGGGGTGGTGTGGAGTGGTGGAGGGCTGAGGGGTGGTGGTGTGGAGTGGTGGAGGGTTGTGGGGGCTTATGGGGTGGTGGAGGGTTGTGGGGTGGTGCTGTGGAGTGGTGGAGGGTTGTGGGGTGGTGGTGGTGTGGAGTGGTGGAGGGCTGTGGGATGGTGGTGTGGAGTGGTGGAGGGCCGTGGGGTGAGTGGTGGAGGTGTGGAGTGGTGGAGGGCTGTGGGGTGGTGGTGTGGAGTGGTGGAGGGCTGTGGGGTGGTGGTTGTGTGGAGTGGTGGAGGGTTGTGGGGTGGTGGTGGTGTGGTGGAGGGCCGTGGGGTGAGTGGTGGAGGGCTTGTGGGGTGGTGGTGGAAAAGAGGAGGGCTGGTGGAGTTGGAGGGAGTCGAGGTAATGGTGGGGGCAGCGAGGGTGGTGGGGGAAAAGAGGAGGGGATAGTGGGGTTGGAGGGGGTCGGGGTGAGGGTGGGGCCGCAGGGGTGGTGGGGGAAAACAAGAGGGCTCGTGGAGTTGGAGGGGGTCGAGGTGATGGTGGGGGCCGCGAGGGGACAGTGGGGTTGGAGGGGGTGGGGTTGGAGGGGGTCGGGGTGAGGGTGGGGCCGCAGGGGTGGTGGGGGAAAACAGGAGGGCTGGTGGAGTTGGAGGGGGTCAAGGTGATGGTGGGGGCTGCGGGGGTGGTGGGGGAAAAGAGGAGGGGACAGTGGGGTTGGAGGGGTCGAGGTGATGGTGGGGGCCACGAGGGGACAGTGGGGTTGGAGGGGGTCGGGGTGAGGGTGGGGCCGCAAGGGTGGTGGGGGAAAACAGGAGGGCTGGTGGAGTTGGAGGGGGTCGAGGTGATGGTGGGGGCCGCGGGGGTGGTGGGGGAAAAGAGGAGGGGACGGTGGGGTTGGAGGGGTCGAGGGGATGGTGGTGGTGTGGAGTGGTGGAGGGCTATGGGGTGGTGGTGGTGTGGAGTGGTGGAGGGCTGTGGGGTGGTGGTGGTGTGGTGGAGGGCTGTGGGGTGGTGTGGGGTGGTGGAGGGCTGTGGGGGCTTGTGGGGTGGTGGTGGTGTGGAGTGGTGGAGGGCTGTGGGGTGGTGGTGGTGTGGAGTGGTGGAGGGCTGTGGGGTGGTGGTGGTGTGGAGTGGTGGAGGGCTGTGGGGTGGTGGTGTGGAGTGGTGGAGGGCTATGGGGTGGTGGTGGTGTGGAGTGGTGGAGGGCTGAGGGGTGGTGGTGGTGTGGAGTGGTGGAGGGTTGTGGGGGCTTGTGGGGTGGTGGTGTGGAGTGGTGGAGGGCTGTGGGGTGGTGGTGGTGTGGAGTGGTGGAGGGCTGTGGGGTGGTGGTGGTGTGGAGTGGTGGAGGGCTGTGGGGTGGTGGTGGTGTGGAGTGGTGGAGGGCGGTGGGGTGAGTGGTGGAGGTGTGGAGTGGTGGAGGGCTGTGGGGTTGTGCCGGTGTGGAGTGGTGGAGGGTTGTGGGGTGGTGGTGGTGTGGAGTGGTGGAGGGTTGTGGGGTGGTGGTGGTGTGGTGGAGGGCCGTGGGGTGAGTGGTGGAGGGCTTGTGGGGTGGTGGTGGAAAAGAGGAGGGCTGGTGAAGTTGGAGGGGGTCAAGGTGATGGTGGGGGCCGCGGGGGTGGTGGGTAAAAAGAGGAGGGGACGGTGGGGTTGGAGGGGTCGAGGTGATGGTGGGGGCCGCGAGGGGACAGTGGGGTTGGAGGGGGTCAGGGTGAGGGTGGGGCCGCAGGGGTGGTGGGGGAAAACAGGAGGGCTGGTGGAGTTGGAGGGGGTCGAGGTGATGGTGGGGGTCGCGGGGGTGGTGGGGGAAAAGAGGAGGGGACGGTGGGGTTGGAGGGGTCGAGGGGATGGTGGGAGAGAGGGAAATGCCGCGATACAGCAATAAAATATATTTTTGTTGGGTACAGTTTTGAAAGTAAAGGCTATCGTCTGTATCATCCATAGACTAAATGCATTTTGGTTAGTCGTGATGTTGTTTTTGTGGAAGATGTTATTCAGCCATTGCTTTCATGTACTAAGGAGACATCTATTAGCTCCAAAGACATGTATGATACTTTGCTGCCTCTTTTCACAGGTGGACAGTCTAGTGCGGGTCCTAATGAGGCAACTTCTCAGCCTTTGCAGGTTTCATGTGATGATGTAGATCATCCCATTTGTGATGCAGATTTACATGATGCACTTGTTGAGAGCTGATATTGAGGAGGTGAAAACCATGCCAAAATGGCTTGTGCAAACCTTGCGTGATAGCAAATTAGATGCACCTCTATCATATCGTACTCGATCAAGCTCTCATAGTGCCTCTTTTGCATCATATTGCTATGCTATGGCTGCATCTAGTCTTTGTGATGAGAATGAGCCTATTTCATTTGATGAAGCACAAAATTCAAAAAATTGGATGGCTGCTATGCAATTTGAATATGATGCTATAATGAAGAACGGTACTTGGTCTTTATGTGACTTGCCTCCTGGCAAGAACGCCATTGGAACTAAGTGGGTTTACAAGCTGAAGTGTAAGCCTCATGGAACACTTGACAAGTATAAGGCTAGGCTTGTTGCAAAGGGTTATGCGCAGGAAAGAGGCATTGATTTTGATGAGACTTTTGCACCTACATGCCATATGAATACTGTTCGGAGCATTTGTGCACTTGCCCATCATGGTTGGAATGTACATCAGTTGGACATTAAAACTGCATTTCTGAATGGTGACTTGCATGAAGAAGTGTATGTTTTTCATCCCTGTGGCTTTGTGAAAAAAGGGCATGAAAACCAGGTGTGCAAGTTAAAGAAGGCATTATATGGTTTAAAGCAAGCACCATGTGCTTGGTATGAGAAGATACATGCCTATGTGATTGCACATGGTTTTGAGAACAGTCCCACTGAAAGCACCTTATATGTTAAGCATGTTAATGATGTACTTATGATCATTGTGGTTTATGTTGATGACATGCTGCTCACTAGTCCTCATGAGAGGCATATTGTTGATTTTAAGGCTAATTTGCATGCCTCATTTGAGAAGTCTGATTTGGGGCCTTTGCATCACTATTTGGGCATTTAGTTTATGCATGTTGATGGTGGAATGGCTTTGTGTCAAACGAAATATATTGACACATTATTGTAGCATTTTGGCCTTGAAGACTGTAAACCTATTGCCACTCCTATGGAAATAGGTTTACGACTATTAAAACTTAAACTTCGGATTAAGTTATCTGTTTAAAGTTTTAATTCAAGTCTGGGTTCTTGGGATGGTTGGGGGTCTGTAAACAAAGGCCCTGTTTGTATTTTCCCAAATCTACAGATTCAGAATCTACTACTTCATCGAATTAAGTGCTAAATTGCATTATCTTCCCAGTAGTGTTTTGAATACGTTCTTCAACAAACTTCCACTCCAGACAGTTACTGTATAACTTCTTCACTTAACGTGTAATCAATTACTTAATACTTCATTAACTTCACTGAATGATTTAACTTAATCAACAAAATTGACAATAGACTCAAATTACACGATTTTCGGCAACAACGCTTCGCTTCCGGCTCTCGCACAGACAAACAGTCCGATGACTACACCTTCTGCTTCACGCAACTCTTTTATTAATTTTTCCCAAAGGTTACAACTTTATGCTACGCCTTTACATCATGCGTGCAACTTTTCAAGATATATATTACAAAAAATATGAGTTCCTTTCTGGCGGCTTACACTAGCATGCATGGTGGACTCGAACCCAAAATTGTAATTACACAGTCACGGTCCATCTATGATACCCTGAATATACATAGTGCGAGCTAGTTTGAAGGTATGTGTAATCTTATGCTTTAGAGAATCTAGCATATCTTTCAAAATTACAGGTTCTATAAGTTGTGCATCAGTCCTAAGAGAACTGGAAGCAATGACTTGGCTTATAAGTAACTCCGCCTGCGTCTGCAAAAATGATTCATGTAAATAAAATTCGTTGGCCAGAGCAACGTCTCATCACAGTTTTATTTCCGTTATGTTTGCATCAATGCGCAAGAGCCTGTCCTCTTGAACTCCTAACTATTTTTATCTTCCTTCAAGTTCTTGAGCTTGAAACTGAATGGTTTTGTAATAAGCATCTCGCTCTGTTGTATAATTACATGGGTCTAAGGGGTAGAACCCTTGGGTTTTTAGGTGTGAAACCCTTTGGATTTATGGTTTATTTACCCCTTTTTAGATGGGTCTTGAACCTTAGGGTTGATTCTCTAAGGTTGAGTACCTTAGGCTTGATTGGAAGCTTCTCCTAGCCACTTGGTTTGTACGTGAAAGCTTGGAGAGTCTTCTTTTAGAATCCATGTGATTTCATGTGATTTCCTAAGCTTGGAAACCATGTGAATACCTTAGGACCCATGTGAAGGAAGGTACACATGTCCTCTTGAGAGGGACTTACCCCCTTGGACTTGGAGCTATATATTGGAGGGGTTGGTTGGGTGGAAACACATCTCTCTTCCTAGTGTGTGGTCTTGCCAATTAGTTCTCTTAGACTTCTTAGTTCAGTTGTGTGGAAGCTATGGAGTCCTTCCACAACACGCTCCTTCTTAATAGCTTCCATCTCCTTCTTTAACTGAATGGTCTTGGTAATCTCCTCAGTGAACTCTTGATCTCTCTGGAACAATCTCTCAGTGACATTATGCAGTTCAGCTTCGGCTTTAAGTACATTGGCAGCAAGTGACTACGAGGCCTCTTCTAAAACATTGAATGCGTCCCCCATACTGTGGAGCTCATTGCCTAATGCGATCATAGCATCAGTCTTGTCTGCAACTTCTTGCCTCAATTCAGTAATTGTGGTGTCCCGTTGAGCAATGATATTGTCTTTTTCTGCTAACTGTTCTTGGAGTTGCTGGATTTGAGTCTGCAATGAATGATTCTCGGCTTTAGGGGCAAGTACTTCTTCTTGGAGAGGGGCAATGTCTGCTTCTAGAAGGTCAACCTTGCTCTGCAACTCCTATTGAATTGTCTGGGTGTCCATTTTCATCTAGAGGGGCAATTGCTGAGAGAATTGGATGAGGAGTTGGCCCATGGATGCCAATTCAGCGAACATCACCGGGGTGGAAAGAGAAGAAATCGGCTGCGATGGTATTGCAGACTGCAGTTGAGGTGAGGATGGGGGAGAGTAGTCGGGGGAGGACAGGAGATTGGTCAATGCCGCTTGATTGGCAGGTGCAGGCAAAGAAGGAAGAACTTCAATAGCATCAGAAATGGTGGTTGGAGGAGGAAGAGGGATAAGAGAAGTCGGAACTAAAACTATTCCGGTCTCATGTTGAGGGACCGACGGGGCTACTTCGGTAACTGCTTCTTCATTACCAATCGATTGATTGACTGTATCTACTTGGTCATCTGCGGTTGGTGAAGGAGGATGACACTCAATAACAGTGGTATCTTCCACTGTCTCTTTCACCGCCTCAGCCTCCGATTGATGAGATTTCTTCCGCTGTGAGACTTCAGCTACATCTTCCATAATAACGTCTTGTTCGGGCTGCTTACTAGGAGAAGAGGGAACATAATCGACATGTAATGAAGTAGCGGTGTCATGGAATACTTCAACGTCGGGAACCACGATGGTGTCCTATACTTGACTATGTGAAGGGCTGATTTGTCTTCATTTCCACTAGAAGAAATGAAGCAGGTCTTCATCATCGTCCTCTTCGAGCATCTGTATAGATTCCTCATGTAACAACACATTATCCGTTGGAGGTGGTTGCATGGCTTGTATCATCGGAAGGAGAAGGGTAAGGAGGTGGGGCAATCGAGTACGGGGAATTTCATGCTTGGTGAGTTGTTTAGTAACTGCTAAGCATTCACGGTGAATGCGCTGGAAGAAAAAGGATGTGAAATTGACGGGTTCGCAGGAGGAAGTATTGATCGTCGAGTAAAGAGGCCTAAAATGTCATATGTGCATTTTTGCATGTTTAAGGCTGCTAGAAGAAATTTCAGCACGGTGCGTTTTGGCTCGCGCCGGCCGAGAATGGAAAACTCATTAGATGAGTGCCGGGGAAATAATTCCTTCATGGTTGCTAGGGGAAGAAGTGGTCCATCGACCAACCCTTCCTGAGGGAGACGGAATCCCTCAGCAACCGTGTTTAGTGTAACGACTACACGGGGGTTTAATCACGTTAAGGGCCAGCACTGCTCTGTAGCAGGCGTGGCGGCTATGGCAGAGATAATCTATGCATGAAAGGGATGACACTCCACTAAATGCCAAGGCAAGTCAACGAAGGCCAACAGTCTCCAAGCATGCAAGTAGTCACTCACATCCAGAGTGAGATCCGCACGGAAGGTTACTATGTTCGCAAGAGCTTCCATGGCGCACTTAGAGACAAGCGAAAACACAGAGCACACAAGGGACAAACACGCAAAGACACAATAGTGACTAATAGTGAGAAGAACAAGATTAAGTAGAAACACGAGAAAAATCAGGCGGCAAGAACCCTAATCATAACGCAATATTGGAAATATACTGACATAATGGAGACATGCATGTATTAACAGAGGCAACGACACAAAGGCGGCTATTAATCATAGTTAGATAAGAAAACGAAAGGATTACGGTCAGTTGGTCAACCAAAGCACGGAGATAAAAAAAGAAAGGTGATGGAAAAGAGTGACAAGCATAAAAGAGTAAAAATACCGAAGACACCTCACGAGGTGGTAGACGACGGATAGTAGGGTCGAAGCTTCGAACCATTAATCACTTTAGGGAGAAGGTGGCCAGTTAAGGTGGATAACCAAAAAGTTGCAGGTCCCACTTGTTCAGTAATCTAGTATGGACCGAACCATCGTAGCTTAAATTTTCCGGCAGATCTATTAAACTTAGCGTTACAGAAGAGGACTAATTGGTTTACTGTAAACACGGGGGATTTGAGGAAGCGATCGTGGGTTTTGGCCTGTCTCAGCTACACTTCCTGCATCACCAGGAAACTCTCCAGACGTTGTTCATCCAAGGACCGTAAAGCCTCCAATCGAAAGGGAAAAGATTCTTCCGGTAATAGCTTCCGTTCAAGGGCCACACGCAGACTGGGAACCACCAGTTCCATTGGAGCAATTGCTTCCAATCCATACGCCAACTTAAAAGGAGTTGTTCTGGTCGCCACTTTGTATGTGGTACGATAAGCCCAAGGTACAGCAGGTAGAAATTGGTCCCATCTCTCTGGGCAATCTAACACCAGTTTCTTCAAGATGTTTAAGAGAGATTTGTTGGTACTCTCAGCAAGTCCATTTGCTCGTGGGTAATAGGGAGAACTAAATTTGTGCACAATCTAGAATGTTTTCATAAGCACTTGCATTAATGTATTTGCAAAGTGCATACCTTGATCAGTTACTATCTCCAAGGGTAACCCATAGCGCGGAAAGATATCCTTCATTAAGCATTTAACAACCGCAGCCATTGTAGCTGATCGGAGAGCCCATGCCTCAGCCCATCTAGTTGCATAATTAGTGCATGTTAGAATATATCTGTTATTGGTGACTGTTGCCGGAGGTGTAATTGGTCCTATGAAATCCAAACCCCATTTTTGAAAGGGTTCCAGAGGCACAACGGGTTGGAGAGGGAAGTAGTGTCGTTGTAAAGGCTGACCGGAACGTTGACACTCATCGCACTATTGTACATATTTGGTGATGTCACGATACATAGTGGGCCACCACAATTCACTCTATAGAATCTTCCGGTGAGTCAGGTCAACCGCAAAATGTCCTCCGGTTGGGGAAGTATGGGCCATGGTAATGACTGAAGCAATTTCATGTGGGGGGATACATATGAGTAATAGTCCTGAGTGATCCATGTTATATAATTGGCCGACATTCAACCAAAAGTGTTGACTGTATGTGGCGAGTCTTCGTCGAGCAGTTGAAGAAATCATACCAGGCGGACATCCACTAATCAAGAACAGAAGCAAGGTGTCATAGTAAGAAGAGGGTACTGGTAATTCCTGTTGATCCTCCTGTATTGTCTCTGCTGCATAGATGGCTGGTGTTGTATCATCAATTCCCTCCGGAGGCTCACCAGAATCCAACCGAGAGAGAAAGTTAGCAAGAGCATGAGTTGACCCTAGTCGATGTACAACGGAGTAATCAAATTCTTGAAGCAGCAAGACCCATCGTTGCTAGCCATCCTCCCAAATGTTGTTGGCGCACCAGATACACCAATGTTGCATGGTCTATGTGGAAGGTGAAGTGTTTGCCCAACAGATAATGTCGAAATTTTTTCACAGAATATACTAAGCCAAGACACCCTCGTTCAGTAACTGAATAGTTACGCTCTGCTGGAGCCAATCTGCGACTCGCATAATATACCGGACAAAACCATTTATCCGCCTGCTACATCAGCACACTTCCAATGGCACTGTCAGATGCATCCACAAAGACATGAAATGGCAATTCCCAATTCGGTGCTTGTAAAATAGGGGCTTGAGTTAACAATGATTTCAGTCTGTCAAAAGAAAGTTGACACTCTTCGGTCCATTCGAACTGACGCGGGCTACTGGTGATCAATCGATTAAGTGTTATGGCCAGACGAGCAAGCCAATGCAGATGTCGCCCATGCCACCGGATTTGGCCCAAAAACCGCATCACGTCTTTAGGTGTCTTAGGAGCAGGAGCCTCCAGTACGGCCTTCACTTTGTCTAGATCCACCTAAATGCCTTGTTTTCAAATAATGTGTCCAAGCAATTTTCCACAAGATATAGAGAATACCAATTTATTCCGATTCAGGCACAAGTGATATTCCCGACACTTTGAAAAGCAACACCGTAAATGGTACAAGTGTGCCGCCGTATCACCGGGTAACGAAAAATCATCCAGATACACTCTCATAAATGTGGTAAGATAAGGGGAAAAATTTCCTGCATGCAGTGTTGGAACGTACTAGGAGCATTGCACAGTCCAAACCACATTACGGTACATGCATAGACACCCCAGTTGGTAATAAATGTACTCTTGGGTATGTCCTGCTCTGCCATTCTGACTTGATTGTAACCACTGTATCCATCTAGAAAGGAATACATCTCCTGCCCGGCCACGCCGTCTAACATGGTATCTATGAATGACAACGGAAATGGATCAAGTACGATTGCGGCATTGAGCTTTCGATAGTCCACGCATATCCGCAGCTTCTTGTTTTTCTTCGGAACTAGGGATCCATTCTGCATGCTCAATAGGCACAATAAATCCCACCTTCAACAACCAATCAAGCTCGGCTTTAACTTGTGCCACATAGTTAGGATTCATCATGTAATTGGGTTGTTTGATGGGTCTCGCATCCGGTTTCAACACCACTCTGTGTTGATAAATCCGCGGGTCCAACCCCTTCATGTCCCTGTAATCCCATGCAAACACATCAGCGAACTCTCGGAGCAGTCGCAACAATTGCTCCTGGAACGTCTCAGATAGTCCGGCCTTTATTTTTACGGGTCAGGGGTTGGTTTGGTCACCTAAATTGCAGGTGATCAGCTGATCTTCCGTACATAGAACTATCGAGGCCTTTCCAAATCATCTCGGGACTGGAGTAATTGTTGGAGCATCGACTCATCCAATGTCTGTTCTGTACTCGACTCGTGCTCACCTGTCAGAGATACCACCGTGCAGGCTGCCAGACTCCAGTTATCGGCCACCGTTTGTAAATCTACAGTGCCAAGTGCCATCAAATCCTTGTTGGCCTTAAGGAAAGTCTCCTCTTCATCATCGGAGAGGCCATCCAACATGTGTACAGGCTGCGCTAAATATGGTCGTGCATGTAAGTCCCAGGGTTTCATGTCGTCCAACGGGACAACATATTTTCGGTGATTATTTTTAAAGACTAATTCATGTGCTGACCAGTCTTGCACTACCTTAGCTTGTTTTAGCCAAGGACGTCCAAAGAGCAGATTGTAATCCCCCAAGCTCGATTTGGGTAAATCCAGCACAACAAAGGTCATTTTGAAAATAGAACCTTGTAGAGTGATCGGAATATCTCGCACCAAGCCCACCGGATGGACTCGAGATTGATCAACCATGCATACAAAGAATTGAACAGGTTCAATTTGCATCCACCCCAGTCGTTTGCAAAGTGCTGCTGTTGCAATGTTGACACCAGATCCGCCATCAATTAAGACTTGTGTGATTTTGTGGTTTTTGTACCATATCGTAATCAGGGGTACCGTATGGTCCACCATTGGGTCTAATTCCAGTTGGATTGTAGCTATTGCGGGAGCACTCGAGGATCCTGGACTGACATGTTGCTGGAACTGTTGATGCACTCCAGGGACCAAAGCCAATAGTTGTCCCAATGGTAGTGTAATCGATGCGTTGGACAGAACGTCCCCACACTGAATCAATTTTGGTTGTTTCTGGTACGATCTCCGATATGGATTCTGGTATTGTATGAGTCAGATTTCGCCCTTCTGGTACTTCCGACAGTATACTTTGCTGCGTCACCAGAACTGGGTCAAGAAATACAGATTGTTCCTGCGTAGCCCACTTGCTTGCCTTTGTGAATGCCTTCTGTTGTTCACAAATTCCTGGTTCAAAGATCTCTGCAGCTGGCTATAATTGCTTGCCCGAACGTGTTTGCACCACTGTTGCTTGCGTATCCATGGCTGAGATGTACACCATATTTGCCATTGGATGTTATCGTTCTTTTTTCTTTTTGTCATACTCAGCTGCATCTTTACAAAATCTTCGGATATGCCCGATTTCACCACAAAAATGACATTTAGGAGGGGGAAGAGATGCACCTTCTCCAGATGGACCTGCATTCCACCGAGCTTGTCCAAAATTATTTGACCGTCCACCTCGATAATTCCTATATCCCTGGTACGGAGTATTCCACATCTGTGGTGGCACATAATGGCTGGCCGGTTGCCCTTGTTCCTGAATATTGGCATTAATAGCTGCTCTGTTCTATACCTTGGCATTATACAGGCAAGTCTCCGTAGCATGGTCTGTTGTATGGCAAATTGCACAATACATTTGGTTCAGAGCACATGTTGAACTGATGTGCCCTAGATTTTTGCACTTGGTACAGTAAATTTGTTTCAAAGGATCCTCGTTGGATTGCCTGGACGCTTTCAACCACTCTAGGTCTTCAGTGAATCCGCCCACTTTTTTTTCTAATTGTAATGTCATAGCAATTACGGCATCCAAAGTCATTCCTCCCACACACCGGATGATCATAATCTGCTTTAATTGGGGCTTTAATCTGTTGATGAACCACTATGTGATAACGTCATTTGGTAAATTAGTATGCACGGGTGGCAACTGTCGTAAATGAGTCCGAAATAGCATGGCATAATCTTGTACATTTTGGTGTGGTTTCTGCCTATTATTTTGTGAGTAGTCAAAAATTTCGGCTGGGTTTTTCTTTAGCCAAAATCATTGCAAGAATGCATCCTTCACATCATCGTACTGCCGGAAGTGGTTCGAAAAATATTCGGTTAGCCATCGTGCAACTTCATTAACCAGGGTTGACTGGAACACAATAGCTTTATACGCAGGGTCTGCGGGGTAATTCAGAACTGCATAATTAATCTCAAAGGTCCGCACATGCGCATCAGGATCATCCCCCGAAAAACCTCCAAATTTGGTGTATGTGACCCCTGCTGGTACCGGGCACAGTGGTATAACCTGTTGCTGCTGATGTTGTGGTTGCGGCTGTGGCGGTGTTTGTTGTTGTTGTTGTGAGCTACTCATGGGGGCTGTTGTTGTTGACGTTGTTGTTACCTGAATTTTGGGGAGGTATCTCTTGATCTTCCTGGACTCTATGGTCAACCGGCTCACTTTCCGGTCCTAAAATGTCGTTGAACCGATTGCTTAACTCCAAATCTTTCAGCCCTTTCTCAACTTTAGTGTCAAAATTAGCTAAAAGTGCATCGAAAAATGGTGAACGCAATAGGTGTCCACCGAACAGCACCGCAGTTTCACCGAAAAGCTTCGAATCGCCACTAGGTAATACCGAACTCTCACCAAAACTCACCGAATTCTCACCGGACCAGACTGCAATGTCACCGGAAATGCTCTCACTGGATAACGCGAACTTGTCACCAAAAGTGACTGAATTCTGACCAAATAATGCGGAATTGTCTCCGCACTGCACCTCTGTACAACTAGAAATCACCGTACTTTCTCTAGAAGGTACTGGACTTACACTGGAACGCACTGGAATCTCGCTATGTACTACCGAACTACCATCGGAATTATTGCTGGCTGGCTGTACTGAACCTTCTGCAACTGGACTTAATTATCCTGTACCTCTACCACCAGGGGGTGTTCCTAATAGGTTCAGAATTGCCCAGGGATGTTGATCTCTGCGGTATTTGGGGTATGATTCGTCGGAATGTGTTACAAGTGTACATCAAAGAATTCGTCATCAATCTTTAATCTTCTATGCAAACAACTACTCCATTTCCCATAGACGGCTCCAGTGTTAAAACTTAAACTTCCGATTAAGTTATCTGTTTAAAGTTTTAATTCAAGTCTTGGTTCTTGGGATGGTTAGGGGTCTGTAAACAGAGGCCTTTTTTGTATTTTCCCAAATCTACAGATTGAGAATCTACTACTTCACTGAATTAAGCGCTAAATTGGATTATCTTCCTAGTACTGTTTTGAATACGTTCTTCAACACACTTCCACTCCAAATAGTTACTGTATAACTTCTTTACTTAACGTGTAATCAATTACTTAATACTTCATTAACTTCACTGAATTATTTAACTTAATCAATAGAATTGACAACACACTAAGATTACACAGATTTTCGGCAACACCGCTTTGCTTCCAGCTCTCGCCTAGACGAACAGTCCGGCGACTACACCTTCTGCTTCACGCAACTCTTTTATTAATTTTTCCCAAAGGTTACAACTTTGCGCTATGCCTTTACATCATGCGTGCGACTTTTCAGGATATATATTACAAAAAATATGAGTTCCTTTCCGGTGGCTTACACGACTGAGTCTTCATGATGTTGGAAATGCATTTGATGATGTTCTCTATCAACAGGCTACTGAATGCTTGATTTATATATGCATTACTCGGCTAGATATCCAGTTTGCTATCTCACAGATGAGCAGGTTTATGCATTGCTCAAGAGTCAAGCATTGGCAGGCGGTTAAGTGCATCTTTCGCTACTTGAGTGGTACCCAGCTACTTGGTTTGTTCTATCCCAAGGGGGGATCACTACCGCCAAATTTGCATGCTTTTTTTTTACTTTGATTGGGCTAGTTGCTATGACACTCATGTGTCCACTAGTGGATTTTGCTTCATGCTTGGTAGCTCATGTATATCTTGGTTGAGCAAGAAGCAGCCTACTGTGGCCACTTCCAGTTGTGAGGCTGAGTATAGGGCAGCTTTCACAGTGACTGTTGAGTGTGTGTGGCTCAGACGCCTTATGGCTCATTTGGGTGTTGGTTAGTCTTCTACCACCACCATCTTCACTGACAGTTAGAGCGCATTGGCAGTTGCGAGGAACCTTGTGTTCCATGCTCACACTAAGCACATTGAGGTGCATTATCATTATGTCAGGGAGAGGTTCTCTGCTGGGGAGATCAGCTTGGCATATGTGCCCCCCTAGGAGAACATTGCAGACCTTTTCACAAAGGCTCCGCCTAGGGAGAAGTTTGAAGCTTTTCGCAAAGCTTTGGGCTTACTTCCTTTTGTGGAGTGATCTCCACATAGCTTGGTACTTCCTTATACATGAGTGCCAGTACTTGTTCACCGCATCATTCCCAGGGGGGATTTGTTGATATATTTAGGTAGTGATGTGTGTGAAC
The DNA here is from genome assembly GCA_020310875.1 of Ceratopteris richardii. NCBI lineage: Eukaryota > Viridiplantae > Streptophyta > Polypodiopsida > Polypodiales > Pteridaceae > Ceratopteris > Ceratopteris richardii. Next base: position 46,117,402 of record CM035411.1, read on the forward strand.
ACTCTAGGAATGTCGGGGCACTTTTTTCCCTCTTTAGGAGGTTTTTTTCCCTGGCTTGTATATACGCCTATTTCCCTAATGGGCTACTTATCTTTGTACATTCTCTAGTAATACATTGAGTATTGTGTGTTGTGCTCCAAGCTTCTTCTCCTTCCTTGTGTTGTTCGCGTGCTTCTGCAGACGTCTATCTCCAACATTGTTGCACGATCAACCAGACTTGATCAAGTTTGGCCACGATTGTCCAAGGACTTGTGATTAGAATTACTCCAAAGTTTGCCCAAGTATTGGCAATAAAATTCCTTTTGGGATCTTTTCACTCAAGCTCCATTTATCCAATGGAAAAGTCTGAAAAGAGTAAGTTATTCCAAGTTTAAAAAGAGTGAAAACTTCCAAGTATGTAGTCTGCAATAGTGATGATGGTACTTAAGTTAGTGGAAGGTAAAACATAATGCTTACCTATCCTTAAAGGGATTTTGGTAAAATCCAAAAAGCATTAGCGGATGCTTAGACCTAATCAGTACATAGATTCCTTTAAAGTCTTGGCCAAGGTAGCTACTAAACACTTCAATAAGAAAGGGATCTAAAGAAAAGAAATAAAAAACTCTTGTCACTACAAATTGGTAAAAAATAAACCAATTGGACTTGAATCTATGAAAATTCAAGTACTTGGAATTCTAATTGGTTTTCATTTTAAAACCCAAGTAATGAAGAATGGATATTCTATCAAGAGGTTTTCAAGTTTCAAAGACATAGCACGAGATCATGTGAAGGAATCAAAACCTCGAATGTCAAGTTAGACATAATTCTTGAAACTTCATAATTCTTTTTGAAGTAAGAAGGTACTCTATAAGGATATGTTTAGACTTTAGGATAAATTATCATTCACACATCAATGTGAATATAAAATAGGGTGGTATGGTATGGGACATCGGACTGTGGATGATAATTATCTTTTAGCCCTATAATGAATCTTGAAGTTATATTTGATTCTTATGGGAATTAAAATTTCAAAGGAGGAGTTTAAATTCAAGGAGAATAAAAGTATGATCTCAAGATACTTCAAGACCAAGTAAGTAAGAAGATATGAAGTAAGTAACTTCCAAGATCTTCTTTTTCATATGGAAAAATATTTATTCCTATTTTATGGAACACTTCAAGATAAAGTGTTGTTGATTCATAAATATTTGAAAATTTTATGAAGAAGTCGGAATTTGATATTGAAATGATCCTTTCAACTAAGGAATAGATTGACTAAGTCAAGCACCAAGTTCCTAATGTAACTCGGTAAATTCAATATTTTGACTCAACACAATGCACAAGAATTGCATTCTTAGTAAGGAGTCATAAAGATTGAATATAGGCATGAACTTAGTCTCAAGTGAAGCATCATTTGAGTAAAACAATCATCAATAGAACATAGTGGGTCGACACACTGATGTTGGATACCACACTAGTATCTTGTGGTTGGATGATGTTCAGATTTACTATATGAATCTTTTTGAGAATTGACTTCCTTTCTCTTAAAGATAAATAGAATGCTTCAATGTCTTGTTGAAATAGATCTTTGAAAAGTTCAAGTCTGGAGTCATCTAGAATTTGAATAATAACAAGTATCTTAGAAGTTTGAATTGGTTGTATAGAGTTTTAGTTCTTTCTTTCTGCTTTCCAAATGTTTTGGATTTGACTCAGATATGGCATCTGATTCTTTTCACAAAAGTCGAGGGTTAGTTGATTAGAACCAAATAACTAAATAAAGCATTCTAGATAGATGCTATGTACAAGAACTCTTTCAATCTTCAAAAGAGATAAGTCCAAGATTGACTTATTCATTTGAGTTTGCTTCCAATTCTCTAGCATAAATCTAATGACTTTCTAGAGTCCAATA
>CM035411.1:46124286-46141786 GCA_020310875.1 Ceratopteris richardii
ATTGCATTCTCTTTCGGAATGAGTATGAGCATCTCCACGTATGTCCAAAGTGTGGAGCAAATAGATTTAGAGAAGACGTTGTAGGCGAAGCAATCCCCGCAAAGGTTCTTCGCCACTTTCCTATCATTCCACGAATTAAAAACATGTTTAGATGCAAATCTATAGCTGAGTTAATGTCATGGCATACAAAGAGCAAGTCTATAGATAATGTAATGCGAGTGCCAGCTGACTCTGATGCTTGGAAGCACATAGATAGTAAGTGGCCAGAGTTTGCTAGTGAGCCTCGGTCCATACGTCTAGGCCTAGCTATGGAGCGAGTGAATCCATTTGGATTACGCAGTTCTTCATGGAGCACATGGCCTGTATGTTTGGTCAATTATAATATCCCACCATGGTTGGCCACAAAGAAAGGTCATTTATTATTAGCTCTTATTGTACCAGGTAAGTATAAGGTAAAAAACATGGATGTATATCTTGCACCACTTGTGGAAGAACTGTGCATTTTATGGGATGGGATTACTGTGCGTGACATGTCTCAACCTATAAGAAGACGAGACGTGCGAGTGCAAGGCATACTTATGTGGAAAATGCATGATTGGCCTGGTTATGGTGAATGTTCAGGTTTATCGATTTCGGGTTACCATGCTTGTCCTTTATGCGGACCACGACTCGAAGCACGCTATTCCAAAGCACTACGTAAAACTATCTATGAAGGACATCATAGATATTTGCCTGATGGACATGTTTTACGTGAAGGACAAATTGGTCGACAAGCGCAACACCAAATGAAAGCTAGCGATTGGAAACAACTATGGGATTCAGAAAATCCAGTTGCTAGCATGAAACGGTTGTCCATTTTTCATGAACTCCCTTATTGGATTGAATTGGTGATCAATCATTTGGTAGACCCGATGCATATTTTTAAGAATGTGGGAGAGATGCTTTGGAAAACTTTAATCGGAAAGAAAGAAAGCAAAGCACAAAGGGAGGACTTAGAAGAGCGAGGTCGTATGCGAGAGTTGTGGGCAATTACTAAGCCCAACGGAACAATATCGTTACCAAGAGCTCCTTGGGTGCTTCGCAGGATGGAAGAGCAACAAGTGAAGAAAACAATTTCAGAGTTTCATACACCTACTGGATGCATGAGGTGTCTAAAGAGTGCTTTCACACGAAACGACGATCTTGTAGGACTCAAGTCTCATGATTGGCACAAGTTTCTACAGTTTGTGCTCCTTGTAGCCCTAAAAGATTGTCTTTCAGAGAATGTACGAAAAACCATTTATAAAATTAGTTCTTTAGTACGGTGGATATCTTCTAAAGAGATAAATAGAGATAGCATAGAGAGTGCAAAACTCAATGCTATCGAGGCTGTTTGTATGGTAGAGAAATACTTTCCCACAAGTATTCTCACTATTCAACTTCATTTACTGGTTCATGTGGTAGATGAAGTTGCAATAGCAGGAACTATCCATAGTCGATGGATGTTCTTCTTAGAGCGCTTTATGAAGACATTAAAAGGGTTTGTTCGACAGAGAGCACATCCAGAGGGTAGCATGGCAGAGGGATGGCTTGTACAAGAATCTCTTGTATTCATAACTGAGTTTCTACGTATATCGGATCCCAAAATGCCTCGCTTATGGAGCGATGATGAAGATGTTCATCTCGTAGGTGATGAACCACAAGGTAAAGGATTGCAAAGAAAAATGGATGCAGCTTTCAGAGAGAAGGCAATGAAGTTTTGCATAGTTAACTCTGAGCCTATGCAAAAGTGGTTAGAAAGGTATGAACTTGCCAAGGAAACTAACGCAAAGGAAAGAGCTCAGTTTTGAAGAGATCGTTCCACTCGATTTTTGCCTCTTCCAGAAAATCTTCGACCTCTCCCACCTTTTCCAACAAGCAGATGGCTAGATACAGCGGTTTCACAAGCAAAGGCAGCAGGTGAAGATATCTCTGAAGAAGAAGAAGAACTCGCAAAAGGATGTGATTGGGAGTATATTAAATACGGTGCACTATGTCTCATGGGCGACACTTTCGAATCGCACGAATCGATCAAAATAGGTCTACTTTTGATAGTGGAGTGATGGTGAATTTTTTGCAAAAAAGTAGAGCGAGTGCAAGAGATGTTAATGCTCTAGAAGGCGAGTTAGATTCTTGTGGTGTGATTCAAGACATCTTGAAACTATCTTTCAGAAAGTTTGATTACTTTGTTTTTTATGTGAAATGGTTCAAAGTAGTCACCTCTGGAAGAAACGCAACAATGAGACGGGATAAGAGCGGTTTGCTTCAAATCGACTCCACAAGATTATTAACAGATGAAAGGGATACATTTGTACTTCTCGAACACTGTGAGCAAGTTGTTTTTATACCAAATTCAAAAGACCCAGAGTGGCTATTTGTTTTACAAGTCACTCCACGTAGTAGACAAATTTTTGAAAACATAGATGTAGAAGAGAGTCCATCTCTAGTGGACTCAGAGATTCATTCGATAGTCGAGGAGGAAGAGATCATTGTTCGAGAAGAAGAGGTTATTGTTCTAGAAGACGAAGCAATAGACGATGATCAGGAGGAAACCAGCATAGCAAGCGATTTAGAAGCCATCCATATAGAGATAGATATTCTCGGTGCCTCCGATCTTCAAGAGTATGCTAGAATAGAGGACTTTTGAATCAAACACTTGTACGTACTAATTTTTGTTTTTTTTTTGGTTTATTCTCTATATTACTTTTCTTATCGCATGCTAATTATTTGAGTTCTTTTATTACAGAGCACGATGGGAGACAGTCCTCCAGTCATTCCACATTCCATGACAGAGGAGCAGTTTTTGGAGTTCATCTCTCAGGTTCCTCCTACGTATATGGCCGCTGCATCACAGTATTGGATCGCTCGTGGTAGCACTCCTCCCGGCCTCACTCCTGGCCGCCTTACTCCTGGCGGCCTTACTCCTGGCGGCCTCACTCCCACTGGCCTCACTCCCGTCGGTGTCACTCCCGCCGGTGTCACTCCTGTCGGTGTCACTCTTGCGGGTGGTGCTACTCCCGTAGGAGGTATGTCTCCTAGCTTTGTGACTCCACCACGACCATCTTTGTAGCCATCTCCTATTGGGTCTACTAGTAGACATGTGCATTCGACACCTCAGCGCGATACAGGTTCTGGCCCGTCGCGTAGATCGAGGTCACGCTCTGGAGCATGAGGTTCTAAGAGTGGATCTATAGGTAGGTCTGGAGGCAAAGGAGGCGGTTGTTGTGGAGGCAGTGCGACGGACGTTGTGTCACCCGCTTCTACTCCTAGGATGAGTACCTCAGATGTAGGTATGCCACACAGTACACCACGTGGAACACCACGTACACCTTGGGGTGCTCATGACCATGATGACTCCAAGGTGTATAGTATCCGAGATGGAGCTTTGGTGATGGATGCGGCTGGCAAAGCAGTGCGTGCACGCATACGACAGCTTTGCTCCATCCAGTTTGGACACTCCATCATGCTGAAATGGAGTGAACAGGATAAAAGATCGAAAGAATTATATCACACAGACGATTTACCAGGAGTTCAGACCAGCCGATGGACAATCTATTGTCAGTTCAGAGTGGATTCTACACACCGCACGTGAGGTCATGTCCCATCGACGATCCGAGGCACGTGATGCATTCAAAGAAGGCTTACCAAAGCCTGTATGGTTAGATGCTGAGGAGTGGGACATGATTCGTGACGAGCAGCAGTAGAATCCTGATCGATATCGCCAACAACGAAATGCCGCAGCCACACGTTTAGATACGATTGGACCATCACATTTGGGCAACGGCGGATATGACACGATGCGTCATGAGTTTGTAAGTACCATTTCATTTAATGAATTTATTTGTGTTAAATTTCTCATCTATGTTTCTCTAATCTTTTTATATTTGTTTCAAGAGCTGGCAATGGGTCGTCCTCCAACACGAACGGAGGAGTCTCACGGATATAGTCATGGGTTGACTGCACTATTGCAGGACTTGGAGGGACGCGGTGCGGTAGTTTCATGGGAGCATTTGTGATGAGGTAATTAATTTATAAACTTGGTTTTTACTTGTTGTTTGTAATTTTCATGTGAATTTATCTCATTCCATTAATGTTCTTTGTTGCAGGACTGTTGATATGGAATGTTCTTTGCATGTTCTTTTGGTTTAAGAACATGAGGCTTGGGGATTGCCTATGATTATTATATATAGCTTTATTTTCAAGGGCAAAAATCTTTTTCAAGAGGCGAAGAATGTAACAAAGTAAGTCTATGATCTAAGGGTCTGGGCGGTTCAGACAGATCTAAAATCGGACTCCGTTTTGTAGCTCATGTGTATGGCCAAAGATCTCAAGACTAGACTTGAACATAAATTCATGTGCTCTCTTAAACAAGTGATCCACTTTGCCTAGTGGTTAAGTTTCAAGGTTGTGAAGGAGGAGGTCTTGGGTTCAATCCCCATGGGAAGCATGGGGAGAGTGTTTGCCCCAAGGATCTCTAAAGCCTTCTAACTCAAGTTAACATGAGTTAACTTCAACTCAAGTTAACATGAGTTAACTTGAGTCCAATGGGACTTAACTCAAGTGGCGAGTACACCAACCACTAGAGGACTCTAGTGGAAGGTACTAAAGCAGTAGTGGAGATCACTCCAACCACTCTAGTGGAAGATATTAAAGGAGTGAATGAGATTGCACGTGCACTTGTGGACCCTAATTACATTTGTGGTCCTCGTTGATTCAAGCAGCTATATATACAGGCATAAAGTTGGGAGGAGAGTCATCTCTCTAGCACGTGGTGGTCGTAATTCTTAGTTTCTTGTAATCTACTTCTCTTTGTTCTTGGATGTGTAACTTCAGAAGTTTAGAGTTCCACCACTAGAGAAGGCATAAACTGATAGCTCAAATAGTTGAAAGGAACAACATAATTCACACCATTACTTTCGAGCATGATTTTTTACAACCACATCAAACACAATTACTTCTAAGTTTGATTTTTGATAGCTATATCAAACAATTTTTTCCTTTAAATTACAATGAATTGGAAATACACACAACCAACCTAGTAAGGTAGAGGCCCCCATTGACTTGGGATTCCGATAGGTACATCCAACCAGATTGAGTGAGGGACCTCCTCCAATAGAGCTCAAAGCACTGAACCATTAGGCCATATGAGCTCGACATACATATCGAACAATTTTGATGTTTTAGAGTGCAAAATTTGTTTAGAAAAGACAAGCTAGAATACAACTTGATAGATGTTACCAAGAATTATGATATTTCTACTTATTCTAGTAGGAATGAAAGCCTGGCAAAGCTCTTTCTCAAAATTAATCTAAGGCCCACTTCAGAAACAGAGACAATCCTTCCTTTGCATAGCCTTCGAAATGCTCGTTCAAAGCATCTCCGTTCACACAAGGTTGAAGGAATTGCTCTATCTACTTGTCATGCAATGCCCCATTCTCTCCCTTTCTTTCGATTCGTTCCTTTCTCACCCTAAAGGAGTTTCGGCTTGTTTTTTTGCCAGTTGCAACAAAGAGGTTTCTGCGATGGGAGATATTTCACATCATTGGTTTCAGTATGCTTTTCCATTTCATTATAATTTATGTTTCATCATTCATTTGTGTGAAAATAATGAGTGTCGCAAAGACTCTGCACTTCAAAACTACTGTAATGGTCTATGTCTCGCTGTTCTAGTGGTTGAGTCTTTGGTCTCTTGAGGTAGAGGTTCAAAGTTCGATCTTCGGGCTGGACATGTAATGGCTTTGACCAGTCTAAACTAATTTAAACCAGTTGTAATCTTGTTTAACCCCTGGTTTGTGGGATACGAGAGATCCAGTGGGTACTATGCTCATTCACTTGTACAATTGTTTTTTCAAAGTTAAAACTCAGAGGAATAGAGGAGTAGGCACTTGCCGAACCTTCATAAAAAAAGAAAACTACTGTCATGTCCTGTTGGAATTCTGTTGTTGACTGTTAGGTAAGCCGATCATCTTGCTTTGTCATTTGTAGAAGAAATACCCGCTGGAATCCCCAATGTTCTCTTCCTTTTACTCGCTGCGATGCTGTAACTTTGTTGAACCATTTTTACATATGTGTTTCCTTAAAGGAAAAGAGAAGCGAGATGTAGGACCAGGACACAGATCATTGGCCTCTGGCTGGAAGTTGAAAACGACATCTTCAAATGTCAGCTTTATCCATTATCCGTTCACTACTGTTTCACGACTGTACTCGGGACTCCGAAGCAGGATTATCTTCTACTCTTTTTGATGTTAAGATCTCTTATCTCATGTCTTTCAAGGCTTCGGCTCTTCTTTCCTCCTCCTTCATCTTCTCTACAATGTCATTCTGCGATTCTTACGTAAAGTGACCCTGCTCGCTCAATGTTTTTTGCACTTTTTGGAACTCTTCTTGAGAGGATTTGATACATGGGTATGACTGGAGCTCAATTTTCAGAGGAAGAGGGTTTTCATGCTCCTGATCCAAAATCCTGGGCCATGGCGTCATGCTCGGTTTGCCTTGATGCGGTGGTGGAAGGAGAAGGAAGATCAAACGCATTACTCAAATGTGGCCATATTTTTCATCTCGGTACGCTAGATTTCTTTCCTACAAACGCACGATATGATTACGCTTACGATCAATTCGCAATTGTATGATCATACATTCTTCGTAACTGTAAATTAGTAGGATATTGTTCGAATTCTTTGTTCATGTTAGAGATTTGTAAGTGTCTACTGGTGTCAAACTGGCCCATGAAACAAAGCATATAATTTTAAGGGATATATGACCTATCATCACTGGAAAAAGGAAAAACATGCGCGAATTTGAAAGTGACATGCATCGGATTCAATGTGAGCCCGGTCTCGTGTACAATGACAGGATGGAGAGAGTGAAACTATATGCTGTAGACGTACAATCTCGGTAAATGCATAGGAAAGACTAGCATCATCTTGTCATGTGTGGGCAATGCATATTGAAGGAGACACTCATAACAACGTGTGGTATCCGCAATGGGGGCATCACGTAGTCCGGGCCTTTGATTCTAGGCCTTATGGCATCTCACAATTCTCAACCTGATGATAAATGATCATCTGCTTTCTTTTTGCATCCTGGTCTCCTCAAATGCGAGTCCAAGCTAAGTTGGCCTGTCATAATCCACCACTCCATGTGGATGGACTCTAGTAACTTCTCTCTCTTTTTCTGTATCTCAAGGAGACATCCACCTGTATTCTTAAGTTAAGAGGTGCTCAATAAATGTGATGATAAGGGAGGCTTACCAAGCATGTCCCTGTATCTCTCCTTGATCGTTGTATATACTGGACATTCGGGAGTGAAATGCTTCTTTCACTCCATCTCAATCTGGCATAATCTGCATATCGTCCTTTCCCCAGGATCCTCTCAGTGCTGTTTCTCTCAATCTCAATTAGATGGCATGAGGCTCAGAGGTGACCAATGGAAGCTCTCATAGAATGTGGTAGATATACATCCGAATAACAGTCTTTTGATGAATCCCATCTTAGATATCCACTTGAAATGCTTTGGTATTGCATCTCGGGTGGAAGGGCTCTGGTGGGCTGAAGGCTGATCCATCTCTGTCCAAAATATACATCTGCCATATCTCTTGTCCCAGCAAAAGTTTGCATGAGTATGTGGTGCTTATATCGAAGAGGAGAGGCAGTTGGTCAATATCTAGGCCATGTGATGAGAGCCATACTATCATCTAATTATACAAGCAGTTTGTATCCTCGTCCATGAACAAGGCTCTATATCTCTCAAAAGGTCTGTAGGTAGTTTGTGCAGTTTGTCAAGTGACAAGCCTTGTATTCTGTTGATGAATCCCATAGTCTTAAAGAGAGCCTTAACATGCATGGGAGGCATAGCAAACTCTGTGAATGACGTAATGTGGCACTAATTGTTTGCCTTGGATCATTTGAGACCAAAGCTCTCTCAAGCTACATCTACATGGTTGAAGATAGGGCAAGGGTGCAAATGTTAGACATGGTCAATGCTCCACCCTCATGGAAGACTTGGCATTAGGCCAAGAAGGTAGTTCACCTTTGGGTGGACGTTGAGGGGGGAGGTGTTAGATATGTTCAATGCCTCACCCTTATGTAGCACCAACATTGTTCCATGACACTCTATTTTGTAAGGTCCCCATTACGAGGAGAAGCCATGTGAGAGTGTTGGACATTGGTAGGTTCCTAACTTTGAGGTCAGATGAGGTTTAGAGTAGAACGTAGATGGATAGTTAGGAACGTTACTTCTAGGGCATTGGATTTGGGATTGATCCTATGTGAGGATCAATCTAAAGCGAGGGCTAGAAACAAAAATAGCCTTCTTAACTTGTGGAGGGATTTATTTGATGTGGGCCATCGGATCTAGACTTATCCTAGGTGTGAATTAAGCAAGATCAAGGGATACAAACAGATGGTTGTTAATCCTACCTTTCTACCATTGAATTTACCCCATAGAACAATGGTGGAGATTATTTTTGGCATGGATCAAGCTACCACGACCCTAGAACATGGGTAGGCAGACTTATGCTTGGAAGACCTTATAAGGATGGTCTCCTCCCCATGTAGGATCACCGTTTGTGGTGTTTGGAACCATTAGGGAGTTCATGGAACACAAATGCTTGAATAATATGGAGGTGTTAGCATCTAGAAGTGGAGTTGGTGCAATGGATTTGGAAATGCAAACATTATGGGTTCATCCACCAGCCTTCAACGAAGACAAATTAGATGGTACAAATTATTTTCTTTGGAAGTTCAAGATTATAGTTATCTTTGATTCGTATGATCTTTTGGAGATGGTGATGGAAAGTGAGCAAGAGCTACAACCTACCTTTGACCCATTGGATCGGAGTATGTACTATGGTGATTCTCCGAGATGCAAAGCTTCTACAAGCTTGGAAGAGGGAGGCATGGAGTATATTGAGGAGTCACTACGAGGTAAGAAACCAAACATGCATTCAAAATTTAGAAAATCAATTGGAAGCAGAGAAGTTTGTAGAAGGAGAAAAGGCTAAGGCATCTATTACTCAAATCAAGAAGCCATGTGATGGAATGGCTTGTGAAGAGATAGAGAAGACTAGCAAGAGGTTAGCTCGAAGATGTCTCCAAAATTCTCCACTAAATTATGATGGAAGGGTAGCTACTCTCAACACTCAGGCGAGACCTCAAGCTTTGATATTTGAGGGGTAGAATCCATATGTCTCACACTTTGGAATTTTTGAGAGTGAGTGCTATGCTCTTGTCCCAGGTCAAAGGAAGAACAAGTTGGAATCAAAAAGCAAGGGAGGCATCTTCTTAGGTCATTGTGAAAAGCAAAGTGCTTTCATATTATATGACCATGAGGCAAAGAAGATCAAAGGGAGTTGCAATGTGGTGTCTATGGAGCAGTCACATGCAGTGGAGGAAAAGGAAGGAGCTTCCACTTTATCATCAAGCGAAGGAGTAATTCACTATGTACCTAGCCCAAGAGCCAACCCTACCTATGACCAAGAGGAAGCATCATCATCAGATGGTGAGAAGAGAGTCTACCAACCTAAAATCACCCAAATAGATTGGTTGTTAATGTAATGGGTGAAGAAGAAGCTTTATGGTCAGAGTAATCCTATGTCAAAAACTATTGAAGAGAAGGCAGAAGAACCAAAGAAATCATAGAGAATAGAGGAGCACAAGTGGGCTTCTTCTTGCATAGTGAGTATAGCCATGATGGTTGAGATTATGAAGGAGGTAATGAAGCCAATAATTGAAGATGAAACACTTGTAGATCCAGCATGGAAGGAGGTTATGCAAGCCAATTATGAGAGCTTAATGAAGAATGAAGTGTGGGAGGTCACTAGCACCAAGTGGGTCTAGCGGATAGCACCAAGTGGGTCTAGCAGAGGAAGGACATGATAAATGGAATCTTGGAATTATATCAAGATACATTGATAGCACAAGGACTTTCACTAGCGGAGGGTTTTGGTTTTCAATACTCTTTTCCTCTATTGACCATTATTTGCATAGTACTAGTGGTAGTAGCTCAAATGAAGTAGCAAGTTTTCATGTTACATGTCAAATCAAAACTCTTTGAATGTTGACCTCAAGGAGGAGGTACATGTGTCTCAGCCACCGGGGCTTGAGGCCCCACATTCAAAGAAGGCATATGGGATGGAACAAGCCATAAGATCATTGGACAAGCAAATGGACATTGGGAGCTACATGAAGGTCTTTGGTAGTCTTATCTACTTATCGAATACCATACATGATATCACTTTTGCGGTCAAACTTTTGAGAAGGCTTAGGAATAGACATCATGAAGGACATTCAAGAGTTGGCAAGCAAGTACACTTCAGAAGGATGTTGGGAATAGTATGCTATCCAATCATGAAGAATGTAGTGGGTACCTTCACCAAAGTGCCTTCACCAAAGTGCTTACAAAGGATCTACTTCAGATACATCTTTGAAGACTTCGCATTGGGCCAAGGAGATAAGTCACCTTTGGGCGGACATTGAGGATGCGTGTTAGACATGGTCAATGCTCCACCCTCGTGGAGGACTTGGCATTAGGCCAAGAAGGTAGTTCACCTTTGGATGGACATTGAAGGGGGGTGTTAGATATGCTCAATGCCTCACCTTTATGTAGCACCACCATTGTTCCATGACACTCTATTTTGTAAGGTCCCCATTATGAGAAGCTATGTGAGAGTGTTGGACATTTGTAGGTTCTTGACTTTGAGGTCAGATTAGATCTAGAGTAGACCTTAGATGGATAGTTAAGAAGGTTTCTTTTAAGCCATTGGATTTGGGATTGATCCTATGCGAGGATCAACCTAAATCACGGGCTAGAAACAAAAATAGCTTTCTTAACTTGGGGTAGGGTCTATTTGATGTGGGGCATTGGATCTAGACTTGATCATAGGTGTGGATTAAACAAGATCAAGGGATACAAACAAGTGGTTTTTGATCCTACCTTTCTACCATTGGATTTACCCCATAGATCAATGGTGGATATTATTTTTGGCATGGATCAAACTACCACGACCTTAGAACATGGGTAGGCAGACTTAGGCTTGGAGGACCTTATAAGGATGGTTCCCTCCCCATGTAGGATCATCGTTTGTGGTGTTTGGAACCATTAGGCTGTCAATCATAGTACCCATTGTGTTGGCCTATAGCCCTTCACCTAGCTTCTATCTAGATCACCATCTAAGCTCCATATAGGGAGTGCATGCGTGGATAGAACCATCTATATCTTGTGTGTGTAGTGTTTGTGTTCCATTGTATTAGAGTTAAGAGTTTGAGTTGAATTGAGTTGAGTTCATCTTCTACTCATCTTGAGTCCACTTTCCATTACAACCATATCTCGTGTTATTCCCATGAGTAGCAATATCTCTCTTTCTCTCTAACCTTGATGCTATATATATGTGTGTTGTGGTAACCTCTACATGGTATTATAGTTGCACCACTATTCCATCATTAATCATCATTTTCTTTTTCTTACAGCAAAGAGGTCCATACATATGCTTCATACATAGGGTGTGACCATCCTATCGAAGAGCCATCCCTTAGTCTAAGGCTCTTGAAAAGAGCATGATGACATTGGTGCTCCAATTGTGAGGTTAAAATGTACCCTTTGGTCAATTTGTCTCTTCCAATGTATGATAGAGAGTCAGCTGGTCTGGGTGATGTAAAAATAACCCATAATATACATATGAGCTAACCACCTCAACCTGTCTGGCTACAAGTATAGTACATTAATGCTTCTCGCTTATGTTGAGGTACGAAAATTGAGAACCTTAGTTTTACTAAGGTCTACCGCAAGCCCATATTGTAAATAATTCTAATCTAAAGGATGGAGGAGCTTGTAAACCTACCCTAACTCATCTAATAGAACCATATCATTATCATACAGAATAATGTATGCCTTGATATATGCTAACACATCCCTAGTACCTTATCTCGATTCTCACAATAAAGTCAATAGTCTCATCAACCTATATACCTAAGAATATCAATGATAGAGGGGAGATTTGTTTCATCCTCTCGCTAATACTTGTTGGAAATTAGGTAGGCCCATAACTAATTCCACGGGTCCCACATGTTTCCAGGATCTACAACATAGATTCCAGCATTTTCCAAAATTGACAAACATGAACATACAACATCACTTAATCATACAATGATGAGCCAAAGATAGAGAGAGTTTAGACAACATGTTCAACGTGTTATGTAAGCCACTGCTTACTCACATCAGCATATATACAAATGTCAATTTACAATGTGAGAGTCAAAATCTCAACCACTCTATGTGAACAGAAATAGATGGAAGAGTGTATGTACAGAATTTACAAGAATATTCAGATGTAGGGACAAAAATCTGAATATGTATGAGATGTATGACCTAATAGGTTGTAGAAGAGTGAATATGAGTGACAGAAAGAGGAAAGATCAGTTTGAAACTGATATTCAGCAAACCCTAAACTGAATTTCGGCGATGGAAGACCCTAAATCAGATGTGTGTGTGATAGATCACGTACTTACAGAATTAGCATAGAATGCTAACATGTTGCTGACAGAAATCCTCATACTCATGTGAAAACACCTTCTCAAACATCTCATCTGATGCATGTAGCATGCATGTACTGATTCTCCTTTATGGATGCCACTGCCTCCATGTATGCCGAATAGGACTCCTCCAGATATGGATGCCACCGCCTCCATAAGCTCGAAGTAGTACTTGTGTGCATAAAGAGAATATGTACTGGAATAATTAACATAAGATGTAATCTTATGTTAAGCTCCATCCAATGTCTTTGAAGTACTCCATAATCTTCATGTAAAAGACAATCTTCAAATACATCATGTAGATGGATGATCCACACCACCAATCTGCTGATAGGTAAGTCTTCTTCATAAGCAAGAGTGTGAGCACACTCTTCTCCAAGATAACTCCATGGCTGCTCCTAATGTGCTTCATCAAAAGCTACTCCATAGCTGCCCATATGTGCACCATGGCTGCCCCATGTGCATCAGCAAGAACGGCTCCAAAATCAGCAAGTGTTGGCGTTGGGATACTCTAAAAAGTGACCTCAATGCTTTCTTATATAGCCTTGATAAGATTTTGCAAAAAAATCTATTAGAAAAGCTGATCGTTAAACTTAAAATCAGGATTGCTGTTTTTATGTTGAATCGCTAAATTTTGCTTTAATTTAATGTTGCTTTTAGCTATCGCTAAAGACACCTTTTGATCAGCTTTTTCAGGTCTTTTGACCACCTGATGAATGACTTGATGAAATTTTTATGACCTGTAAGCTGAGAGCTCTTAAATGAGGTAAAAACCCTAAATCAGCAGAAAATTAGGGTTAGGATTTTCTCCCAAATCTGATCTCTGATGATTGCATGTCATATACCATTAGAAAGCTCTCACCAAGCTCTTCAAGATAGGCTCATAAAATTTTTACCCAAATTTTGTGCCAAAAATGACGAAGTACCAAAATTAGGGTTTCTGCCCTAAAAGGATTTTGGACCGATGTGACATTGATTTCCAACAATACTATACTACTGTACAAGGAAATATCATGGCAAAAGTGAGTAGCTTTCAATATATAGTATCAAAAGGTTCTGAATCAACGTCTTCTGAAGAGGAAGCTTCCATTTGTGTCTACTGGGTGTCAAAGAGAAATAATAGACAAAAAAGTGGTCAAAAAGAGTAAAATCCTCAAATCCGTCTTTTTTTTCTTAGAAAATTTCAGAAATTAAATTCTCCAAAAATTACAACAGTTATTGCTTTTTGGACTTGCAAGGAGAATGTTTTAAGGGGCTAACTCCAATCTGTATCATCAAAATGACTTGAAAATGGACATTTGAAGCCCAAAAACACCTGTTGTAATTTAACTCCCAGCAAATAAGACTTCTCACAAAAGTTTTACATTCATTCCCATTCAAAGTGAGTGTTAAGAATCAATAATGACTTGCAACAAAGTACGATGCTGAAACAGACCTGTGAGAAGAGATTTAAACCTAAAATTGAAACTTTTTCGCGATGAATTATTGCAAAAATTTGAGAAATTACTTTAGCTTTGCTATAAGCAGAAGTCCTCTTCTAAACGAAACACTTCTCTCATAGAAAATTAAGATTTTTTGCGATGAAAATCTCCCAAATGCAACAAAGTGTCTTTAGATTAGCATGACTGACGTAGAAATCAATAACTGCATGATCTTTGCAACATTTAGAACCTTATCACATTCACCCAATCATAACTACAGGCTTAGCATGTAACTCTTGGAAGCTAGGTAGGCCCAATCAATAACTACAAGATCTTTCCAGCACTTAGAACATTATCACATACACTCGTTGAAGCATATAAGGTAGGTGAATGACAAAGAGAACAGACAAGAGACAAGAGAAATCTAAAGAGCAGTTAAATGGCTGCTCCATAAAATTCTTAATGGAATGTGAAAGAATAATTACAAAGCTGAATATAGGCTTGAAATAGAAGGGTGCCAAGTACATATGAAAGAGAAGAGTGCCTAGGAGCAAATAGTGTGTGTGTATATGCAAAAAACAGTCCAGCATCAATGTTAAAAGAAATGAACCTCCTCTTATGTAAGCAGCAGCAAGAAGAATCATCAATACTTGAAGAGATAGGTAGAACACCTGGTGCAGCAGCAACTATTGCAGATAACAGAAATAACAAATCTACTCATAATAATCAACAAACACACAGTTGACATGTGTGATGGAGATACAAGGCAGCAGCTAGAAAAACCAAAATCTGCAATGAATAGCAAACAATATGCTCCAACATGCACCAAAGCTCAAAACGATAGAGCATAGAGCATAGGCTAAACTAGCATAAAAATTGATGTAGAATATGTGAAACAAGCTGCTGTATATATGATAGTAGCTCAATAACGAAAATCGGGTCAAAAAAAGTTCAAAAAGCTTGATTCCATGATTCGCAGGCGGCGGCACGAATCATCGAACTGTGATGTTCGACCTTTTTTAATTTCAAAAATATGGATAAAGCATGTTTTTTATATGATTTAATCTTAGCCGTTGATTTGTTTGCTTTTTAAAGATTAAATCTTGATCCTTGATCTAAAATTTGATGAAAAGCATTTTTTGGACAGAAATTAGGGTTTGAATTTTGGAGAACTTTTAGGTCACCATTTTTAAATTATTATATATCAATAGAAAGCTCTTGGGTAATAGTTTGAGGATATGTAAAAAAAAATTACCCCAACTTTGATCATTTTTTATCATTATTGAAATTAGGGTTTCCTGGAAATTAGGGTTGCCACACTTAATATCGCATGTATTTCTAGCAATACTCCCCTCAATGTCATATTGACATAAGATGAAAATCTGCATAATTTTTTATGCCTGTCTCTAGAGAATGCTTTAATAAACATTTCTGCCACATTCTCAATTATAGATACATAGATAAGTTCAATATGCTTCTTATATACATGTTCGTCAATATAATGATAATGAACTTCACTATGCTTAGTCCTTGCATGATAAATATTATTCTTTGCAATAGCAATAGCATTTTGACTATCTTAATATATCTTCATAGGAAGATGAACATAAATGTCAAGATAACATAGAGTTTTTTTGCAACCAAATAACGTAAGTGTAGCTATTAAGGAAGCTCTATAGTCTCCTTCACTTGAAGATGTAGCTATTGTTGGTTGTTTCTTGGAAAGCCAAGATTTAAGGCATTCATCAATATAAAACAATAGCCACTTGAACTTCTTTTTGAGTCTTTGTCACCTGCCCAATTAGAATGGGCAAACCCTTGAAGTATAAAATGTGGAGACTTTGAAAAAATGATAACATAATTCATAGTTTTTTGAGATATCTAAAAATTTGTTTAATTGCTTTCTAATGATTCTTAGAGGTTTGTGCATGAACCTTGATACTAAAGAAACTGCAAACTGAATTTCAAGATCTGTATAACATGATTTATCAAGCATCCAAATCCTTATCTATAAAATGTAGCATCAAAAGATTCTGAATTTACATCTGCTTGTAATGACACATTAACATTTATCAAACCTTTCTTAAAGTTTTTCAATGTAGTTTTGATATGTCATATTGATAGAGTCATTCCTGGATTTGAACTTAATGCAAAGATAATAATGTTAGAAATAGAGAGGAGAGTTTTGAGGATGTATCATACACGGGAATCCTTTTGTATTACAAATCAGATATTGCATGCCTATTGAAGTTTGGATGGTTGTTGGACCTAGGTCATGGTTTCTTTTCACCTGTAAGGACTCTCCAGATGCTCCATGTCTATCAAGGCTTGGATGATAGTTGAACTGACTTCTTGGTTTATTCATCTGAAAAGATTCCTCATATGTCTCATGTCCATTAAGGCTTGGATGGTCGTTGAATTCATGCCTTGGTCTTCTTCACCTGTAAAGACTGTCCACTACATCAAGGACATATCGACTAGTATTTGATTCTATCACAAGATGGTTGAAATTTTTTGGTTTAAGATTTGTGCCAATTTTATAGCATTTGAAACTCGTTTTGAGTTCAAGTGGTATGCTTGTGATGCCACGTTTGAAACTGGCCTTTCAATGCAGATTCATAGCTTGTATAATAGACAGCTATGTTTCAATGTGCTGCAGTTGCTGTTTTCTGATACCACTTTTGGTGTCATGAGCAAGAGGGGATTCTTTCCAGAATGTGTCACTAATGAAGCGTGCTCTTCTCATAGAACAAATAAATTTATCATGTTGCACGTCTTGGCACATTCCTGTAGTTTATAGCGAGTCTCTGATGGTTGGAAAGATAGACAAAGACTTAGCTTAATGTTCTCTTCTGTACAAAGTGCATTTATCTTGGCTGTTTTTTATATTCCTTAATGCAGCATGTTGCACATATGATGTATTGTTTCGGTGCTTAGATTGCATAGGCTCAGCTTTCAATGCAAAGGGACGAATGCAATGCCCCAATTGCAGAAATATTGAACCGGGCCAGTGGCTATATGCAGATCCTGGTATCCCTAGGGACTCAGTTGAAGAGGCCATATTCCAGCCAGAGATTGATTTGTACAATTCTGTCCATGAATCGGTAGGAGCTTTACCCCCAACTTCCTTTCAAGGTAGTCATATATTATGGATGGAAAAGGCCAAGAATATCTATTATTTTGATTAGCACTACTAGTTTTCTCAAGATAATTGATTTAGCAAATAAATTGAGTAAATTATGGTTTTTTATCGTCATTTATCCAGCACCTTGACCATCAGGGTTCGTTTGAACACATCTCATTAACATTTGAGTGAGTAATACAAACAATATTTGTCTCCAATTTTTGCTATCAAGGGTGAGCTGACTTGTAGCGTGTGCTTGTACAGGGAACTGACGAATTCTGGAGATGGATGTAAGTGATCGGCAGGAAGATAGAATTCGTTTCTTAAAAAATAGTAATCAAGATGGAAACATTGTCGTCCTAATCTTCTAGCTGATTTATTCGTGCTTTGCTGCAGATTTCAATCCCATA